>JAOTQR010010698.1:0-54829 GCA_025774065.1 Solanum ossicruentum
GGATTAGGGGCTTAGGACAAACTCTATAGGTAAAGGGGTAAGGAATTACCATCATTCAATCATAATAATTAGACTAATGGAATAGAACATGAGACACACTCTATGGGGAGTAAGGACTTAGGAACGTCACCACTTGCGAACATATTAAGTATCAACATATATGTGGTAGGGATTAAAGAGAAGTCCCTATAGATACATAAGCATCATACGAGTCAGACATAGCATATCAAAAGATACCGCTAGTTATGAGTGAAATGAGGGGCAAGACATATCTCGAGCTCACCCTCAAAGTATGTAGTAAAAGTAGCATTGTCTTAATATAGGTAGTGTAATGCCCCACCCGTGAGAAGAATAAAAAGTGAAAGAAACGAGTTTTGAAAATTTTTTGAGTGTCAGTTGTTACGAGGGGTCTTATGGGCCGTAAGTGGTTTCATGAGTCGTAACAAGTACTTATATGTTGAAGGTAAGGCTTATTGAAAATGATGATTTTTGAAGTTGGGTATACTACTTATCTGAAAATTGTAAAGGGACTTACGAGCCATAAGCCAGGTCATAGAATATGATTCAGAGAAAAAATTTTGAGAGTCGGAAATGGCATCAGACGAGACCCTTACCTACAGCCTATAAGTTGGATCATGACCCATAAATGGTGTCTTATGGTCTTGTTCAATAGAATCTCAAGAAGAGAAGATTTGATATTTCCTATTATTCTAATGTTACACCATGGCGTGTAGGCCCTCAAATCCTTACTTTCTAGCCTTATGCACCCTCAACGCTTCTATTCTAATTCATTCTAAACAAAACCTAAGTTCTAAAACACTCCCAAACTCCCTCAAGTCCCATAAGGCTTCAAGAAGAAGAAAGTAAACTAGGATTTTGGATTTCCTCAACGCCAAGTCACCAAGGTATATGGGTTTTGATTACGGAGACCTTTCCTCCACAAGCTCAACCAATCCTCTTCTCGTTTATGCTTCCTCAATTATGGAAATACATGATGATTTTATGAAGTCTTTTACATAAAGCTAATATGAAGTATTTATGTTTGTTTACATTTATGCATCATGATGAAGTGAAATATCATGTGAAATGTATGATTTATTTGAGAATTGATGATGCCCTAACCAAGTATTTACTATGTTTTGGTGGGTCCTTTGAATAATGAATAAGTGACTCTATTTTGAAACTTTGATGCATTTACTCATGATTTGCATGGGTTTAAGTTATATTTATGTACTCACCATAGGTTTGAAATAAAATTTATATCAAACTTTTATGATGTTGAGGGCCTTATGGAAAGATATGTAGATTATGAATGATATAAATTTAAGGGCTATTATGCATGTTATGAAACAAGAAAGTATTGACAAAGTCATTAAAGTCAAGAAGTCCTATCTCTTGATATATGAAGCTTTGATTTTTATGAGCTACTCCATGAAAATATTTATGATATTATGATGCTTATTATGGATATAAGTATGATTTGAGTATTTCTTGGGATTGTGACCTAACAACGAGAGGACCTTGGTAGATAACCGTTATCCCATAACTAAGTTGCCATTATAGGTTTGTGAATTAGCTAATTTATCTATATAGCTAGGATTACATGATTGATCTAAAAAGGATGGAGTTCTTGTACGACATATGCTAAATGAATATCAAAAAAGGTGATGTTCTCGTAAGGTTGTTAAAATAAGATTAACTGAAAAGGGTGGAGTTCCCATAAGGTGTTTATGGAGAATTTATTTGAAATGGAGAGGTTCCTATAAGGTAAATACTTGGGTTACTTTGGTAAAGTAGACCACTCCTTGTCCAGTGTGAAGTGAACATCGGGATTCCAAATACTAGCATGCTTGGTCTTATATGCTAGTTATGATTCTTTCCCATATATACGGTATGTTAAGTGACATGATGATTATATATACGATATGTTAAGTGACATGACGATTATATATACGATATGTTAAGTGACATGATGATTCCTAATACATACTTTGATTATGGTATTTAGCATACATGGCATATTGAGCTTCTAAAGATGATTTACGATTATGCATATTGTTTAATTATGGCTTATATTCTTTGTTGCATTGTACCCCACATACTTAGTATATTGCAAGTACTAACACAGACTTTTTGCCTACATGATCTAACCATGTATGGACCAAAGCTCCTTTCCATCCTCCTCCTCCATGTGTCTAGATGGTTCCAGTGAAGATTTTCTATTGATGAGCCCTCCACTTTCGAGAATAATATCCATATACTTTCATATTTTTAATTAGACTTATCTATTTTTGGATTTTATCTTTTGGGGTTAAGACCGGGAGATGTCTTGGCTCCTGTTCTATTCATGACCAGAGGTGTTTGATATGGTTTTGGGATATGTACTTATAAGCATAAGTCATTATGCTTTTGTAATTATGGAAGACTTCGCTCAGTCCCATATTCCCCTCTATATGGTGATGACAACTATATAGTTGTGATGAAAGTCCAAGGTCGTTAATATCCCCATAGAGTGAGTCCAAAGTACCATTTCCCCTAGAATTATTTGCTACTTATTTATTGTTTATTTATGCTTCGATAAATCAAGAATGTGCTATATATGCTTAAGAAGGCTTGTTTGGGATCCTTTTGGGTTTCTCATTCATCGTGTCATACCTAGGCCCTAGGCTTTGGTTGTGAAAATCTTAGTATCAGAGCACTAGATTTGTAAATGGTCCTAAAAAATCCAGCATATCGCATTAAATAGAGTTTTGTTCATGATTGTATAATGCGCCACAACTATGAATGAGAGACTATAAGGCATTTTAGGAAATAGTGCACTTCTTCATACTCTGTCTTGTTCTTTAGATTTGAAATAAGGTTACCTATCTCTAATGGGTAGTCTTTTTCTCTTTTAGATCATGCCACCGAGATGAATGGCATAAAGAGATTCCATCCCTAAAGGTGAATCGACCCCTCTATCCTTGCAAGCTCCCCAAGTGGAAGAAGAAGGAGTCACCCACACCAAATACCACAATGTGGTCACCCTATTGGCAAGGTTTGTGGCTAATGAAGAAGTCAATCTCCTTACGCTCTTACCTCGAATCCAAGGGTGAGGAATTTCACAAGGATGAATCCTCCGGAATTCTATGACTCGAAGGTAGAAGAAGTCCCCTAAGAGTTCATCGATGAAGTGTATAAAGTCTTGGATATCATGGGGTAAGTTCGGAAGAAAAGGCAGAATTAGTTTCCTACAGACTCAAGGGCCTTACTCAAACATGGTACAACCAATGAAAATGGAGAAGGCGGATAATGAGCCCATCCCTTAGGAGGAATTCAAAGTTGCTTTCCCTGACTACTTCTTCCTGATTGAGCTAAGGGAAGAAAATATGATGAGGAAAACCTTAAGCAAGGTTCAATAAGTGTTAGGGAGTATTCCCTTAAATTCAATGGTCTCCTAAAGTATGCTTCTCACTTGGTTGGCCATGCTACGATAAGGATACACAAGTTTGTTTCGGGTGTGTCCAACTTGATACATGAAGAGTGTCGTACCACCATTCTTATCTGGGACAAGGATATTTCTTGGCTTATGACATACACTGAACAACTTGAGGGGAAGAATCTTAGGAAGATAAGGATGGGGAAGTCCAAGAGGGCCCGACTTGATGGTGGCTTTCAAGAACAAAGGGTGGTTGCTTCCAACAAGGCCAAAAATTTCAAGGCCAAGGGTCCTTCAATGCCTAGGGCCAAAGGTTTGCTAATGATAGGGCTTCCAACCCCAAAGTTCAAGGTGTCCGTGGTGTCCAAATCATTGCTAGTGTGGAAGGTGCGGTAAAAATCATGGCAGTAGATTCTATAGAGATATGGGTATTTTTTTCGTATGTGGCAAGATGGGCCACAAAATAGCCGAATGTCCTTATGCTAAACAAAAGGGTAGGGATAGTCGTACTCAAGGAAAAGGTGCTTATTGTGACAAAAAGGGCATAAGATGCCCAATAAGGAGGTGCTTAACATGACAAACAATTTTATACTCTTCAAGGGAGACAAGAGGTTGATGAGACACTCGATGTTGTTATCAGTAAAAAGGTTTATGATTGTGATGTATATGCTTTATTGGATCTAGAAGCCACTCGTTCTTTCATTACTATATTTATTGCTAAAAGGCTTCATATATACCCTGAATTGTTATGTGAACCGTTTGAGGGGTCTACCCACATCGGTGAGTCCATTGTTTCTAAAAGAGTCTATAGGGGTTGTCCCATGTCTATATTGCATAAAGTTTTGCCTTGTGATTTTGTTGAACTAAACATGGTAGATTTTGATATCATTCTTGGGATGGATTGGTTATACGCATATCATGCCACTATTGATTATAGGACTCATAAGGTTAAATTCCAATTCCCTAATGAACCTGTCTTTAAGTGGGAAGGTCGTGATTCGGTGGTGAAGGGTAAGATTATCTCTTGTCTTAAGGCTCAGAAGTTGATCTTCAAAGGTTGCATTTATCATCTTGTGTGGGTTAGGGATGTTGAGTTTAAAGCCCCTTCTATAGAGCCTATTCCGATAGTCAATGAGTTTCTTGAGGTCTTTTCTGATGAACTTCCCGATATTCCTCCCAAAAGGGAAATAGATTTTGGTATAAACTTCCTCCCCGACACTTAACCCATTTCCATTCCTCCCTATCGAATGGACCCGATGGAGTTGAAAGAACTAAAAGTCCGATTTAAAGACTAATTGGAGAAGGAATTTATAAGGCCTAGTGAGTCTCCTTGGGGTGTATCAGTGTTGTTTGTAAGAAAGGAATATGGCTCACTTATAATGTGCATCGATCATCGGCAACTCAATAAGGTCATTGTGAAGAACAAGTTTCCCTTGCCAAGGATATATGACCTATTTTATCAACTTCAGGGGGCTAGTCACTTCTTGAAAATTGACATTTGATCTGGGTATCATCAATTAGGGATAACTGAGTGTGATATCCCCAAAAAGCTTTCTGAACAAGATATAGGCTTTTTGAATTTGTGGTGATGACCTTCGACCTAGCCATTGCTCTAGTGATATTTATGGATCTCATGAATAGGGTCTTTAAACCCTACATCAACATGTTTGTGGTGGTGTTCATTGACGATATTTTGATTTATTCTTATAGTTTAGAGGAGCATGCTAAACATCCAAGGGTAGTGTTGCAAAAATTGAGGGAAGAAAGTTATTCGCCAAGTTCGACAAATATGAATTTTGGTTGAAGAAAGTGGCATTCTTAAGCAAGTGGTGTCGGGTAAAGGCATTAAAGTGGATCTAAAAAAGACAAAGGTGATAAGAAATTGGTCTAGAACCTTGACTCAATCGATATTAGGAGTTTCTTCGGCTAGGTGGGTCACTATTAGAGATTCGTGAATGGTTTCTCTTCAATTGCTTCTCCTTCAACAAAGTAGACACAAAAGAAGGCTAAATTTGTATGGACTAATAAATGTGAAAGAAGTTCCCAAATTTTGAAAGGTAAGCTTACATCCGCTCCTATTTTGACTTTATCGGAAGGGTTATAAGGATTTATGGTGTATTGTGATGCTTCGAAAGTTGGCTTAGGGTGTGTATTGATGCAAAATAGCAAATTCGTTGCCTATGATTCTAGGGAACTAAAGGTGCACGAGCTTAATTACCCCACCCATGATCTTGAATTAGTGGTTGTGGTATTTACCTTGAACATATGTCGTCACCATTTGTATGGGGTTCATGTAGATGTGTTCACCAACCATAAAAGTCTTTAGTATACGCTAACTCAAAGAGATAAAAATTTAAAGCAAAGGAGATGGTTGGAAGGATTACGACATGAGTGTGCATTTTACCATTCAAGCAAAGGTAATGTCGTGGCTGATGCCCGAAGTAGGGTGTCTATGGAAAGTGTGGCTCACATAGCAGGAAAAAATTAGAAAGAGAGGTCCATTGGTTGTCTAGGTTGGGGGTTAGATTGAATGAAGCAAATAATTGTAGCTTGGCAGTTATATGTGGCTCTAATTCTTCCTTGATTGAAGAAGTCAAATCTAAACAAGATCTTGACCCCACTTTGGTGGAATTAAAGTCATTGGTGAGGGATGGCTAGGTGGAGTTCTTTTCTTAAGAGGGAGATGGTGTTCTTAGGTACCAAGTTAGGTTATGTGTTCCTGATGTTGATGAATTTAGAGAATTAATCTTGAAAGAGGCACATAATTCATCTTATTCTATTCACCTCGATTCTACCAAAATTTATAAAGATTTGAGGAAAGTGTATTGGTGGGGGTGGTATGAAGACATATATTCCAAATTCGTAACTGATTGTCATATTTGTCAACAAGTCAAGGAGGAACATCAAAGGTTGGGTGTCCTAGTAAAAGACATCAAGATTTCTACTTGGTAGTGGGAAGAGATCAACATAGATTTTGTGATCAATTTAACAAAGACTAGGAAGCATTTTGATTCCATTTGGGTCATTGTTGAATGAATGACAAAATTGGCTCACCTCCTATCAATTAAGATGACCTATAGTACCGAAGACTATGACAAGTTATATATGATTGAGTTGGTAAGGCCACATGGAGTTCTATTGGCTATTATTTTAGATCGTGGTACTCAATTCACATCACATTTTTTGAGGTCTTTTCAAAGGGACCTTGGTAATAAAGTTAAGCTTGACATGAGATTTCACCCACAAACGGATGGTCAAGCCAAGAGAACCATTCAAATTCTTGAAGATATGCTTAGAGCTTGTGTCTTAGAGTTTAAGGGTAGTTGGGATGAACATCTTCTACTTATTTGAGTTTGCCTATAACAATAGCTATCATTTTAGAATTGGAATGACTCCATTTGAAGATTTTTATGGTACGCGTTGTAGATCCCCGATTAGTTGGTTTGAAGTAGGGGAAATGGCTTTGTTGGGATTGGATATAGTTATAGAAACTTTAGAAAAGGTGAGGATGATAAGGGAGATATTGAAGGCGGCTCAAAGTTAGCAAAAGTCCTATGATGACACAAGAAGGAGAGACCTTGAATTTGAAGTTGATGATTGGGTGTGCTTGAAGGTTTCGCCAATGAAGGCTGTGGTTTGATTTGGCAAGAAAGAAACATTAAGCCCTAGGTATGTAGGGCCTTATAGGATTTCGAGGTGCATTGGTAAAGTTGCATATAAATTAGAGTTGCCCATGAAAATGTGTATGGTTTATCCGATTTTCCATGTCTCAATGTTGAGGAAGTGTATTAGAGACCCTAATTCCATTGTGTCCTTAGAGGTGGTGAATGTTGAAGAGAAATTGACTTATGAGAAAGTCCCAGTAGAAATATTGGCTAGGCAAGTCAAGTGGTTTAGGAGCAAAGACTTATCCTCGATCAAGATCCTTTGTAGAAACCAACAAGTTGAGAGTGCCACGTGGAAGGCCGAAGCAGATATGAAAAAACAATACCCCTATCTCTTCCAATCTAATCAATCTTGAGGTATATGACTTATCCCAATTAATAGCCTCATTTCCTTGTATATGATTTTTCATGTCATCTATGCATGGTCATATGATTTTGAGGTTGCATCGTAATTGTTATTTGAAGCATGATTTAAAGACTTTCATAGTGCATATATTGCATTTGGAATATGATGCATGTGTTCCATTCTTCAGAGCTTGACTTAGCAACATTCAGGGATATGTTCCCAATGGGGAGATATTGTAAGAAGCCACCTATGAGAAGTATGAAAACTGCAAGAAATGAGTTCTAAAAATTTTTTGAGTGTCAACTATTATGAGGGGTCTTATGGGCTGTAAGTGGTTCCACTAGCCCTAACAAGTGCTCGTAGGTTCAAATTAGACTTAATGAAAATGATAATTTCTAACGTTGAGTATGCAACTTATCTAATGGTCCATAAAGTTACTTATGAGCTCTAAGTCAGTTCATAGAATGTGATTCAGAGATTCTAAAATGGCATCAAATGAGATCTTTACCTACAGGCCATAAATTGGACCACGACCCATAAACGGGATCTCATAGTCCTGTCTTACAGAATTTTAAGGAGGGCAAATTTGACATTTCCTATTATTCTAAGTTATGCCACTCATTAGGCCCTCAAATCCTTACTTTTCAGCCTTATACACCCTCAACATTTCTATTCTAATTAATTCTCAACAAAACTTAAGTCCTAAAACACTCCCAAACTCCCTCAAGTCCCCTAAGGCTTCAAGAAGAAGAAAGTAAACTAGGGTTTTGGATTTCGTCTACTCCAAGTCTGATTTTCCTCTGCTAAATTACCAAGGAATGCGATTTTTGATTGTGAAGATATTTCCTCCACAAGCTCAACCATTCCTCTTGTCCTTTATGCTTTCTTAAGTTACGATAATACATGATGATTTTATGAAATCTTTTACATGAAGCTAATATGAAGTATTTTATGTTGGTTTATTCTTATGCATCATTATGAAGTGAAATATCATGTGAAATCTATGATTTATATGAGGGTTCATTTATGCACTAACCAAGTCTTTACTATGTTTTGGTAGGTTCTTTAAATAATGAATAAGTGACTCTATTTTGCAACTCTCTTGGCATTTACTCATGATTTACATGGTTTTAAGTTATGTCTATGTACCCACCATGGTTTTGAAATAAAATCTATGCCAAGCTTCCATGATGTTGAGGGCCTTATGACAAGATATACAAATTATGAATGGTATGAATTGAAGAGATATTATGCATGTTATGAAACATGAAAGTACTGAGAAAGTCATGAAAGTCGTGAAGTCCTATCTCTTGATATATGAAGCTTTGGTTTTTATGAGATACTCCATGAAAGCATTACGATATTATGATGTTTAGCATATTATGGCTATAATTATGATTTGAGTATTCCTTGAGATTATGACCTAGCATCGAGAGGACTGATGATTCCATATTTTAGACTCATTTTGGCACTAGCTTGCAGATAAACATTGTCTTTAGTGTGTTATTATTTCAAATCTATAAAAAAAAATATGCATGCATTGTATCACGAAATAGGATTAAAAATGCACAAATGGACAATACTTGGCAAAATCATTAAAATGGAGCAAAAGTGAAAAAAGGCAAAGAAAAGCAGCATTGCCTACACAACCGGTGATCCGCCAAACACTCAGAGAGATTGCTTAGCATTGCAGCAACCAAGGTTCCAACTCAATTCAACATCAGAACCGATATCGCAGATCATATTTGGTGCGTCGCTGATTGGCACAAGAGATCACCTAAAGTTGCAGCACTCAAAGCCCCAAAGCCTGACAAGAAGGCGATGTGATGGAAACTTTCAGGAATTGCCAAATTGAATTAGTGGAGTGAAGAGCCATTTCCTAGTGTTGCAGAAGAGAAAGCCTTACGAAGATGTAGAGGAAAATGGTCAAGTGCATATTCGACGTATAATTGGAGTGTCAGCGATGGTCAGCCTTGACCATCAAATAACATTTTGCAGCATAAACTTTCACACATTCGCACGGAGTATATAAGCAATGTAGAAAGGACATTATGCATATCATATTGGAACATATTCTTCTTCTTAGTTTTAAAGAGGAGTACATAGAACTTTCCTCTTAGAGTACTAGGATAGACAGGGTTTTCAAGCTTTTGGGAAGCAATTGGAGTAGATTGGCTGGTGATAATCAACTAATATCCATTCAATATTATTACCCATGACTATAACTTCTATGTTTAGTGTCAAATCTTTAATTTCTAGCATGTGTGGCTTATACTGTAATGACCTCGAAAAGTGCCCGAAAACATGCCTTAGAATGCTTGAAATTTTAAATTTCATATATCTCAATATCTGTTTGCTATTTCACAAATCTGACTTCATATTCTTGTTCAGTGGGTCAAAATTAGGTGAAAAAGGATCTAACCCCGATTTAAGAGCAAAAGATTAGCAATTATGAAATTCAAAGAATGCATATTCCAGTGGGTTTCCGGTTGCCCTCGTGACGCGCCCCAGTACATTTTGGGGACTATTTTTTATAGCTCGGTCCGAGACTTCTAAATCTTGGGCCTAAGTATTCCCAAACATGTTTTCATTAATACTTAGCCAAATTTCACCCTCATATCATCCTAAATATTTTCTAATACTCACTCAAACACTAAGTCATATTTTCACTCCCTAAACTCAAGTCCCAAACCCTCATCCCAAGCTAAGGTTCTTCTTCAAGCTTTAAGTCTCCATCTCCAATCTTCACCAAGTTCATCTCTAAGCTATGGTATGTGGGTTTCTTTCATAGGTTCCTTTCTCCCAGATACCCAAGCCTCCTTTTACTCAAATTGTATGATTTAAAGTTGATTTAAAAGTGAGTCTTGATTAAAAATAAGTCTTGATTATTATGAAATTCACAGCAGACTATGTTAAAGCTATGTAAAGTTGTGAGTGTTTTGCTATGTTTTGAGTTATAAATCTTTGATCTATTGTAAGATTTGTTGAGGGGTTTTGATGTATATTTCTAGATGGTGTTACAAGGTGTTAATTGATGGTTTTACAATGGATTTTCTTACATGATTTCATCTCTATCTTTCATGGTTTTATACTAGCATTACACACCCTCTAAGTGTTTGATAAAATATCCAGTTGTGGTTTCTTGAGGAGTTTAAGGTACAAGGCACGAGATGTGATATGATTGACTATATAATGATGAAATGAGCTTATGTATATAATATATTCTATTAAAAGTGTTGCATTAGACCATGCCCGATCCTGGTGACCTGTTTGAGGGGTCAACATCTCAACCACTAGGGTGATGGGTGCTATCATCACTAACCCTGATGAGGGGTTCGTAACTCACACACTAGGGTGATGGGTGCCACCATCACTAACCTTAATGAGGGGTTTGTACCTAACACACTAGGGTGATGGGTGCTATCATCGCTAACCTTGATGAGGGGTTTGTACCTCACACATTAAGGTGATGGGCGTTATCATTACTAACCTATCAAGGGGTTTGTACTTTTGAAATCTACCATGGTCTCTTATATAAATATGATATTCTATATGAGCATGAATTACTTAAGCATATATTACTTATGCATTGGGCATACATGTCATATTGTTATAAGTATGCCTGTTTCCTATTGTTATGCATATTAAGTATGATGCTCAATTCTTATTTACATTGCATCCTACATAATTAGTACATTCAAATATACTAATACATACTCTATGCCTACAAGATGTCACCATGTAGGAACCGGTGCCCAAGTTGATCCTCCTCCTCCATATGGCTAGTTCGGTGCTATTCAAGCTAGTTGGTGAGTCCTCTACTCTGGGGACTTTAGTCTGTGATTCTGCTATTATGTGTTGAGACATTCTTCTTTATTGTTTATTTTGACCATGAGGATCAGCCTGGTTACTTTGTCTTGGACCCCGTTCTTATCTGTGTATAAAGGTGTTTGTTGGAGATTTTATATGAATCCATGGTTGTGGAGTTCAACTGAAACCCCAAGAGGTTTCTAGCCATTAATCAATTCCACACTCTAATCATTCTAGCGTATGTCCTTGGATAACCTGTTGCAAGCAACCTGTTGGCCAAGGAAATAAGCCAGAATCATTAGAGTATGGAACAGATTAATGGCTAGAAACCTCTTGGGGTTTCAGTTGAACTCCATAACCATGGATTCAATGGCCAAGGTATTAGGGATTTTGCTAAGACTTCTTAGAGAAGCGTGTCCTTGGTGGTCTACATATGATTTCCTTGTTGAGTCAGATGAAAACACTCATGTATCATAGTTGAACATGGGCTACAAGCAACCTAGCCTATTCACTCATTATAAACTCATTTAGTCAAATATCTATACCTAGCTGGTAGAGCTATTCTTATATTTGCACATCACTAAGATTTTTCCATATTTTCTAATTAAATTGCTAATTAGATATCGTGTTTTTCTTACTTTCATTTATTGCAATCCTCAGATCCTACGATTGCTTAGTCCAACGAGTTACTTCTATCTTGAACTATGATTCCATGTAAGGATTTGACCCTAACCTCTTAGTTGGGTTATTATGCTGATGACGACCGCCCCTACTTCCTTTAAGTAACCAGGTTGAGCGACACCAATGATTTTGGTAGATATCTGTTGTCCCATAACTAAGTTTCCACCATAGGTTTGTGAATTATCTAATGGATCCATATAGATAGGATTACATGATTGGCCTAAAAGGGTGGAGTTCCCATACAACACATGTTAAATGAATACCCAAAAAAGTGGTGTTCTTGTAATGTTGTTAAAGCAAGATTAACCGAAAAGGGCATAGTTCCCATAAGGTGTTTATAGAGAATTTATTCAAAATAGGGAGGTTCCTATAAGGAAAGTGCTTGGTTTACCTTGGCAAAGTGGACCACTCCTTGTCCGGTGTGGAGTGAACATCGGAATTCCAAGTAGTAGCTCATTTGGTATTATATGTCAGTTATAGTCTCTTCCCATATATGTATGATATGTTATGTGACATGATGATTCCTCATGCATACTTTGATTATGATATTTAGCACATATGCATATTGAGCTTATATCTGTTGATTTATGATTATGCATATTATTTAATCATGTCTTATGTTCTTTGTTGCATTGCACACTATATACTTAGTATATTCCAAGTACTAATGCATACTTTTTCCCTACATGATCTAACCATGTAGGAATCAGAGCTCCTTTCCATCCTCCTACTCCACTTGTCTAGACGACTCGAGCGAAGATTTGCTATTAGTGAGTCCTTCACTTCTAGGAATAATATCTGTTTACTTTCATCATTTTAATTAGACTTTTCTATTTTTGAATACTATCTTTTGAGGGTGAGCCCCGTAGATGTCTTGGCCCCCATTCTATTCATGATAAGAAGTGTTGTTGAATATGGTTTTTGGATATGTACTTATGAGCTTCACTCATTATGCTTTTGTAATTATGGAAGACTTCTCTTAGTCCCATATTCCTCTCTATGTGTTGATGACAACTGTATTGTTGTGATGAAAGTCCTAAGTCCCTAATGTCCCCATAGCATGAGCCCAAAGTCCTGTATCCCCTAAAATTATTTTCTACTTCTTTATTGTTTATTTATGGTTCTGCAAACCAAGGATGTGCTATGCATGCTTAAGAAGGCTTGTTTGGGGTCCCTTCGGGTTTCCCTTTAACCATGTAATATCTAGGCCCTAGGCTTAAGTCTTGATTGGTTGAAAGAAATCGATTGTTTCCCTCAAAGTAGAGGACTCACCACACGCAACAATCTTCATATATCAACTACCCATAAGGAGGTGGAGTGTGAGGAGCTCTGGTCCCTGTATAGTTATACCATATAGGCAAAACGATGTGTTAGCACTTTGAATATACTAAGTATGCAGGGTGTAATGTAATAAGGAAATCATAAATCATATTAGTGAAGATGCATAATCAAATACAAAGGTAATAGCTCAATCCGACATGAATGATCAATGGCTTAATTAAAACATACATGAAAGGTAACTCATGATATCATTACATAGCATATACGTATGTGGGTGGATACCATAATCGATGTATAAGACCATGTGAGCTAATACATGGAATTCTGGTGCTACCTCCAGACTAGAAAAGGTAAAATCTACTTGCCAAGGTATACTATACCCCACATAGTGAGGAACTTGACCTAGTTGGATCTACTAGTGTAAGCCCATTTAGAGAAATAATGGTAACTTTTATTTGCACATAGTTATGAGACTAATACTTTATATAAGGATCCCTCGGGTCGAGCCCCCACCTTAAGCCTCATTTAATGCTAAGACTAGTCCTATGGAATACACAACATAAGCATATTCATGACATGTAAAACTTCTAAAACATAATAGAATAGTAGGAGTAGCTCATCAACATCCTTAACCACTTCAAGTAACCATTTTCCTTTCACAAGAGGGTCTAACATGGCATCAAAGGGTTTCATGATCTTGCTTAACATTCATAAAATTTTGGATGAATTCATAATATGCTTGGCAGTCTATAATCATACATGATACTTGTGACTTGCATAGCTTGCAATAAAACCTTTCATCAACATAAGATGTTTCATCATATAATCTTAGTCAAATGGTGGGTTTATGCATAAGGACTTTAAAATGTTATTTAAGAGCATTGGGAATGAAGTAAAATATGATTATTTGGAAACCTTTCAAATAACCCACCATTATCATAGTAAAACCACTAGTTAGGACATCATAAGAATCATCTCAAAATCTATAAATATTCATAGTATTTCATGGTATCATAAGATGCATAGCCTAAATATCATAATGAAATTCATAGTATCAACCCAATATAGGAGTTCATGCATTTCAAATCAATAATTGACAAATTCCAACTTGAATCCTGCATAATAATAAAAATAGGAAGTACCTATAGTGATTCAAGTCTTAGAATCAAAGATTTAATTGAAAAGTGTTTTGGGCTACATAGGTGAAAGGACCCATGGATGAAAATACCTACCTTGAGGTCTTAAAGAAGATGGATGAAGCTTGGGAGAATCTTTAAGCTTGGTCCTTAATGAAAGAATCTTGAAACCGTAGAATCTTTGGAGAATTCGGGAGAGTTTGGAAAGGATTTTAGTAGTTTAAAGAGTGATCTTAGGTAAACAAAATGGTGGAATATTCCCTTGTATAAGGGTTTAAGTACATGTCCCAATTTTCCTTACTTAAATCCATTATTTTTTAAAAAATTTTGTACTGTGGTGAAATTGGACCGCATTGTGGACTTTTTTACCGTAGTTAATTTTCACAAGAAGTTCAATTTTCCTCTGTTTTGGTCTTGGAATGAGTCTCGATCATTTTAACACAAAAATGGACCCTCTTCACAATGAAAAGAACTCATGTATCCCTATGGAAAGTTCAAAAACATACATAACTTTTTTTTATATGATTGACTTAAAAATCGAAGTAGACTATTTTCCCATGCAATTTTGTCTCTTTGTAACACCTTGAAAATTCCTAAGCTAAAATTTGAACTTCCCTCTTATATGTATGATATTATACCGACTAATTCTAATATTGAATATAGGTATTAAAGCATATTCTTATAGTGGAATGATAGATTTGACATGAATTAAGGTCATAAAAATCTTTTAACATAAAACTGAGTTAAAACCTATCTCATCGATTGAGTTTTGATTTGAAATTCTACGCAATTGGGTGATCCAACAAGTCCAACATTGTGAACATATGTTAAGTTACTTTCCCAAGTAATTAAGGGCTATTGGATGTGGCTCTAGGACATAAGGGATACCCAAGGTCAAGCTAAGTTCAAAATATTTCAATCGACTAAGTTTGGGTATAAGTTCATAGAAGGGTCAACTTAAAATAGTTATGCATCTCAACAAATAATGAGTTAGCTAACCCATAATATATAAAATTGTAGATAATTCAATTATCCTTCCAACACAACCAATCTTGTCTTAATCGGTGTTTGAAATAAAAGGTTATGATTGTTTTAGTAAAACTTACCAAATCTGTATAGCAATCCATCGTATAATTCAATAATATGTCGATTAGACCATTGAAATTCTTTGAATAAGCTTCAAATTAGTCAAAACGGGTGACCTGAGGTCTCCATCGTTGAATGATTCGATGATGGGACCCCTAGACTGCTTTTTGGCCAACGAAACTCATCAAAACGGTCATTTTTTTACATTTTGATGATTATTTGACTTGCCCAAAAGGTTATTTTCAACCTTTTACCTCCAATAAACTTCCATTATCCTATCACATGAACTAATAACTTTTCATTAATGCATAAACCCTTAAAAACATTAGATTTCTATGTTCAAGGTTCTCCCAATGAAGAGGCTAGGGTTCTTCATCTTCAAGACCAAACTAAAGACTTCTTCAAGAGATTTTTCTCTTTCAGGTATGTAAGGCTAACATAAAGCATGGAATTGTTATTTCATGTGCCCTCTTGAATGAGTTAGATTAAACGGTCAATATTTGATGTACAGTCAAATTACAACACATTTGATGCCTTAAACAAGGGAATTCGTGAGTTGTTAAAGTGACTTTTTAGTGTTTTGATGTGTTCTTGTGTTAATCTTGCAGAAATGTTAGGTTGACATGATTTTGACAAAAAGTTGCAGATTTTGCTGAATCATAGGCCATACGAGCCTTTTTACGAGTCGTAGCTCAAGCTTTGAGTCATAGCTGGAATCAAAGACAAAAATTCAGAAATCTGCCAAGTGAAGGTCACTCCTATGAGCCTAGCCTATGAGTCATAAAACATGCTATGACTCGTATAGATGGGCTTGTAGTGAGAATCAGAGATCCAAAATGCTGGAACAAAAAAATTGAAGACCAAGACTACGAGACCAACATACGAGTCGTAGCTCAAGTAACGACTCATACCTATGGGTCCTACCAGTTTAGTCCAAGCTGCTAAGAACCTGATACAAGACCCTAACTACGACTCAGAGGCTAACCTACGAGTCGTAACTGTGAAATTTTTCAGATGCCAACTTTCTTTTCTGCATAATTCCTAGGTTTATTTTGTAAATACTATAAATAATTTACGTTAGGTTTTTGAAAAGAGTTTGAACAGTAGACATTTCTCCATTATTTTCTTAAGCTTTTCTTAGGTTTTTAGAGTAGATTATTTTTCTCTTTGGGAAATCTATTTTGGGGATTGCAAATCTTGCTTTGCACTCGTTATTGATCAATCAAGCTTGTGGGTTTGAAACTTGTGGTGCTTATCTTCTCCATTTTTATTGGTGAAACTTTCTACTATGACTATTATGTGCATTCTTGTGCATTTTATCTTAACCATGAGTAGCTAAACACCAACAACTTGGGATTGTGGGAACCATGGATAGCTGACTTGAGATGACCTAGGTTTTGTGCATGTCTATGATTGGGGTTTTGCATGTATTATTTATTTCCCTTCATGATTAATGTTGTTTCGTGGTGTCCTACACCAACACTTGCCTACTATCATGGTCCCGACCAAGGTAGTGACGAATAGGAAAAAGAGAGTAGATGATAGGACTCAATTGATGTTTTCTCATCTAATCCACCAAACTTGACCAAGGAGAGGTTGACTGGGATAATAGGTAACGGTTAGTTGGCACTCTATGGTGGCCGACCAAGTGCCATGGCGAAATTCGACTTTTACCTTCACAAGTGGGCTGGAAGAACCTAAGTTACCATCCTGCATGCAATTCACTGAATAATGTTATGTTACCAAAGGTAATTGAGTCAATGAGCCATGTGGAAAATAATTCCCAAGTTGCCCCCAAAATTGAGTGTTTCCCCGAATTTTAATTAGTGTTCATTTTAAGTTATTGTTGAATCACAACAACCCCCCTCCCCATCTACAGATTATGGTTATAGATATTAGGAATGATTACTAGTGAAATCTTATAGTCACGCTTGTATTCCCTATGGATTCGACCCTAACCTCGGTTAGGTTAATTACTGATAGTGATTGCTTTCTTATTAAAGAGTGACCATGATCAATATAATGGTGCCATTGCCAGGGAATACGACTAGGTTTTGACTTAAATTCACTATTAGTTAATTCTAATATTAGTTTCTAGAGTCTCTTGAAGTTTACTATATTTGTTTTTTTTTGTTAGTACTTCTAGGAACAGGTTGGTTGGCACTATGACTGAGAAGAAGCTTTACATTGCAACAGATTTGTTGGAAGCTTTACAGAGGCGTTCCCTATTTCACGGGAAAAGGCTCGAGGATCCCCAAATTCATCTACAAAATTTTAATCAAATGTTGAGAGAGGTCCTTGGGACAGGACATCTTGTTTGGGAGGCTATGGCTCTTCAAGTTTTCCCCATGACTCTCCAGAATGAAGCTGCAGAATGGTGGTCAATCCTCCCACCTGATGTTTGCTCAAACTGGGGGAGGTATAGAGAGTCTTCCTCAGAAACTTCTATAAGGAGTCCGATAAGCAAAAGCTATAGAACAACATCTATAACTTTAAAAGAGTGCTAGGAGAACCTTTAGTAGTGGCTTGGGAGAGATACAAGCAGTGTTTGGCAGAAAATCAGAACCATAGTCTAACTGATGATGAATTGGTGGCTAGCTTCTATCAAGTACTAACTTTGGAACTATAAGAACAAGCTTATGCATTGTTCGAAGGAGATTGATGGGAGTTAGTAAGGCGACCATTTGATGAGATAATTGAGATTATGGACAAACTATCCGTAGTTGCTCAAGTCTACCAACCCCTTCAAGGTCAAGCCGGACCAACTACTATTGCACCTATGGGAGCCTCCAGTAAATCAAAAAATGAAAATGTAGCACATTGGACAAGGCTACCCCATCAGTATTGCATCACTGATAAACTGACTCAAATTGAGCATATGCTTGAATAAGTTCTGACCAAGGTAAATGAGCAATATGACATCATCAGGGAGATAAAGTTTGACGTCCTCAAATGTAATTACAAAGTGGAACAACAAACTATATCGATGCAAAGTCTGGGTGATAGCATTGACTAGCTCACTGTGCAACTAGATGAAGTGCAAGCTTAAAAATGTAAAAGTAGAAGAAGCAGTGATGGAACCCATGAGGAAATCTGAGTACTCATGAATGCTTGAGGCTAGCCACGACATTAAACAAGGCACATCTTGGGAGGCAACCCAAGTATCTTTTTTGTGTTGCTTTATTTTAAGATATTTTATCATATTATTTTTATTGTTGATTAGCAAGCTAATAGTGTAGTGAAATTGTTGAGACTTTGAACGAGTTGCATCAACTGGTATTTTGGTGTATTTTAAGTGATAGCTTGCAGGAACAAACCAAAAGCTGAAGAATTGATAAATCATGCTTTGAGGCAGCTTCTACGAGCAGGCCTATGAGTCGTAGTGAAGGTTACGACTCGTAATCATGCCTCCTAGAGAGAAATAGTGAGTCTCAGAAGGTGGCACCCATACTACTAACCAACCTTACTATTGTAGGATCTCCTACGAGTCGTAAGAGGGGTTCATAGTGCTTAGGTTTGATATCAAAACTTTTCTAAGTGTTGAGTCAACTATGAGATTGGGACCCATAAGTCATAAATCGTCATATGTCTCGTAGTCGGGGTCGCATAAGACCAATTTGCAAAATTTTAAAGGATGAACCATTTTGAATTTTAAGAGATTTGTGTCTCTTGGCTCTTCAAGCCTCTTCTTGAAGCGCCCTCTTTCAATTTTTAACCTCTTATCATTCCCTATCATTATTTCATCCACCTTTACATTTTCACCCATTAAAATTCCTCAAAAATTGAAGTGTGCTCCAAGAACTCTGCTAATTTTTCTTCTTGTTGTCATTCATTCATTCATCTGGTAAGTTTTCATGATTAAAATTAGTTTATCTTTGAATAAGCTCTTGTCTGATGGATGCATGGATGAATGTCTTAGGAGTATAGTCATGTGAAAATAACTGTGATAGTAAGAAGAATATGATATGAAAGTGCTTGCTTCCTTGTAAAGGAGCCTTGGGGTCCGTCTTTGCTTGGTAAATGATCTTATGTTATGTTGCGTACTTTATTAATCTTTATCATATGAAGATCATGTGGGACTCAAATAGTGGATTAAGGGGTGTTACCATTTTAATTTTAAATATGTGATGATACTGATTCCTTTAAAAGAGTTTAGAATTATTAAGGGTTGATTATTTCTTTGTCTTGTTATGACTGGTGATGAAGGATGTTCTGATTTGTCGTGGTGTCATCCATGCCTTTGTGTTGTCAACTTCTTCGCTGGCTGGACAAGTTGGTTCTTAATGGAAACATTGTATACATTTGAGATGCTTTCTATTTTCTGCTACAATGACTCACTACAACTCGTAGTTCACACTTTGAATAGTAGTGACCCCTCGTTGAAGGCGACAGTCATTTAGGGTGCCTTATCATTTTCCATACGAGAAACACCTATGACTCATAGCAACTATTACGGGTTGTAATGGTAACCTCGTGGCCCCAATCAGAATTCTCTACCTGACTCTAAAATGAGTTACAAGCAGAGACTTTGACTTGTAGGCCCTTACGAGTCGTATCTGTGCCTCATAGCTTATTCTAGAATGCTTTTTATTTCATGGGTTAGTTCTACCATGCTAAAGTACGACTCATAGGTTACCGTAAGAGACGATTTGTACCTCATATCTAGAGCCTTGCCCCTGGTTCAGGTTGTTTTCACTATAGTAACTGTAATGTACTTATGTAGTTGTTTCATCTGATACTTGTTAGTTGGAATACGACATATTGGCACTCATGTTTTAACATACTTGTAGAGAAAATGTCTTTAAGAGGATGACAAAGTGCTGCTTTTGTTTCATGTCATTTCCTAAGAGATGAATCCTCCAAGGAGGAGCAATCAACTATGGAGATGCACGTACACACTGAGCCAGCGGTGAACGTGCTCTTGGCACAAGAACAATCAACCAGAGTAGTGACAGAAGTGGACAATGCCTCCCTATCTGATGAGAAGGGTGAAGAAACTGAGTTTGATGATGATGACTCCGCCTCTAATACGAATTCTTTTGAGATGTCTTAGGCTTATTCAGAAGAGATTGTTCCTCCATAGCCTGATGATTCAGTGTATACCGTCACCTCCATCGACCCTCAAAGCACAAGGTGGTGCATTTCGGACATAAGGCAAATATATGATAAGGGACTGGAACTTAAGGGTCAAGGAAGGCCAGTGCAAATATTTCACGAGGAGGCAAGGTTGAAAGACTCAAGGGTTGAAAGGCATGCCAGGTTTAGAAGCTGACATTGACCGCCATGGATTAGGGTGGTTATCACAAATGCTGGGGAAGTATGCTCCTTACTTGGTCCGGGAATTCTATGCTTCATATTATACTACTGTACGTAGCAACCTTTCGAGACTCATAAAGCCCATTGATGCACCACGGTTTAGTGAAGTCATGGTCAGGGGCAAGATAGTCGATATCTTAGAAGAGACTATTTGAAGGGTGCTATTCGGTCCGAATTATAGAGCTCCACACTCCACAGCAGAATATGACCATAAAATGGCAGACATAAATAAAACAATTAATCAAAATGATGTTAGGCTGAAAATAGAATTGTTAAGGTGGATAGCAGGTCAAGTTTGCGAGGAAGGTGTCGAGCCGATATGGGTTATAGACCATGCCAAGAATATTTTGAAGACCCATCTCTCATTTAGGGAAAAGTTTTGATGGTCTATTATCCAGGTGCATATCAGGCCCACATTCACAGATAATATGATCACATTAGAGAGGGTCGTATTGTTGGCAAGCATCTTGGCAGGGTATGAAATTGATTGGGCTCAAGTTTTAGCAAAAATGATTCACGAGTCAGTAGTACACACTCACTAGGATTTGCCATTTCCCATTTTGATTCATAGAATATGCAAGAAGGAGGGTATAATGGTGTCTCTTCACTTGGACCCTCATGTAGAGGCTTTGTGTACGATGGATCCTAGCTTAATCAAGGCCGGCGAAAACCCAATAGCCCTACAGAGAGCTATCCCACCTCCTATCCTAGAGCCATTTTCAGTCGAGCCACAAGTTGCAAGTTCACCTCCAGATCCCACGGGTACTACTTTGGCTACTACAGATCCCACACCGACAGCCGAGATCGTGTTGACACCATCCACTAGCACCCCAACACTAGTATCAGCTACCTTTCATGTTGACCCTCTTTTCTCTGTTGTTGCTTTTCAGGCTTTATTACCCAGGGTGGCTGTAGTAGAGGGCAGGCTGCGACAGTTATCAGCACGGGTTCGACCGTTGATTGATCAGACTATTCAGGATGTTGAGGAGAGGATGTGGGCATTTTGCCCAAGATTTAGTTAATTATAGAGTCCGAGTGATTGATGCACGGGTGAATGAGTTCGAGGTTAGAGTCCAGAATAGGCTCGAGGGTGCTAGGCCTGTTGACAAGAGTGCGGTCACTGATGAGTTGGGCCAGGTTCAAGGACGACTTGTTACAGCTATTGATAGCCCCTATTCCATCCCCAGAGGTAGCACCAATAGGTGATAAGGCATTTGATTGGCTCACCAACCGTTCGAACACCCATGGGAAAAGGCCCTCTGAACATGTTGATCCAGAGCCAACCTCGAAGAAGTCGAGACCTAAGGAGGAGGAGCCCATACCTGAGGAGGTGGTGTAGGAATCGCTTTTGTTGGCGGCTATTCAGAGATAGAGAGCACAATACACCCCACTTGGAGAGGGTACTTCAATAGAGGAAGAGAGGTAGACTTAGGACCCCGCAGACCAGCCCGAGGCTGGTGTCTGAGAACCATGATGTTTGACCATTTCTTTATGGATACTCTATTCTTTTGATAGATAATATTATTTTTATTTTGGTTTTTGTGGTTGTTCTTGTTGGACAATGTTTTTATGTTGGTTTTTGATATTAGTTTTGGTTAACTGTTAGTTTTGTATGTATATATATCTATGTTATGTTTTCATATGTTAGTCTTTTCTTTGTGTTGTTACTTTGAGGACAAAGTATCCTATTTTGGTGGGGTGGTGGAAGTTAGGGATTAAGGTGAAGTCTGAGTAGCCTCAAGTCCATAACTTACCCTATTTTTCATCCTAAGGTTTTCTTGCCCGTGCTTTTTTTGTTCTTGTGGATATTTATTTTTCTATTGGACTGGCACATTTAGCTAGTGTAGATAATAGGTAAACTCATAGTAGTAATTATCTCTTGGCATATACATTATTGTTAGAGTTGTTTTCAATGTTTTGATCAAAACTTGGGTACCCTAAAACCTTTTCTGAGGTTGTGAATGTTGATGCATTCATACATTTTTGAGTATCTAGTAATGTTTGTTCTGATCTTATGAAGGTAAGCTGAGATTGAGAGCATGACCTGTGAGTCTATACTTAATTGTGGATGCAATTGCTATGTGTGTTGTGAGCTTATTTTGTTGCATACATGCATCTTGTAAGGACTCAGAACTTGCCTTGTTACTCTAAAGTTAATTCGGTGATCTGGTGGATATAGAAGGGATATTATGCCTTTGTTCCTTGAGTGAAACCACTT
This sequence comes from Solanum ossicruentum, assembly GCA_025774065.1. Taxonomy (NCBI): domain Eukaryota; kingdom Viridiplantae; phylum Streptophyta; class Magnoliopsida; order Solanales; family Solanaceae; genus Solanum; species Solanum ossicruentum. The sequence continues at coordinate 22,958 of JAOTQR010010698.1, forward strand.
TTAGCCTAAATGACCCACCAAATGAGTGAGTGAATCACTTGTTCCAAACTTTTGAGCTTATCATGTACTCATTCTTTCTTGATACCTTGTTAATTTAACCTTGTTTAATGAAATGCCTTGATATTGGCCCAGGTATATCCTTGAACATGTGAACCTTGATAGAGGCTAAAGGCCTAAGTTGAGGGTGGCTGCAGTTAGTGGTCCTGGTTTGAGGCATAGATATCATGTACTTCACTTTAGGCTAAAAGCCTAAGTTAAGGGTGGCGCTTATTGTGGCAAAGTAATAATAATAAGGTGGTTAGTTGGGAAATCAAGAAAGAAATGAAAAAGCATGAATCGAGTGAAGGAAAAGGAAAGAAAAGTGTCTTGAGGTGAGGGAAAAGTAGAAATAAGTTTGAAATCAAGGCTCAGCTGAAAAAGAGAAAGAAAGCACACAAGAAAAGTTCAAAATAGGAGAATAAGGGTGGATTGGTTTTAAAAAGGGTGGATTATGAAATCAAAAAGTGTTGTAAACATGGTTCAATGGTAGCTTTAGTCACTATTTGCCCAAAGTACCTCGCCAAAGCACCCTGATCCGATCTTGCAAGCCTATAAGTCCTAAAGTGATCCATCTCCACTTTATCACGAAGCCAGAAAAATGAGTATAAGGACAAGCTTATGGTGTTAGTCATTGTGCATGAATTTCAATTGTAAGAGTGAGAATATTTCCTCAGTCCCTGATTTCTGAATGTTCTTGAGTGAATATAAGGGACTTCCTTCTAGTGAGGGCATTTGCACAACTTGATTAACATATGACTATATCAGTGATCATGGACGGTTGATGCTCTTTAGCTTGTAAAAGTTGGATTGTCAGTTTTTTCATGATGTTCTGGTTTACTCAACAACTTGGCAACCCCGTTTGGAAAGTAGTAGTTGGGTACCTAAACCAAATGAGTTGTTGTATATGTCATTGATATAGCTGTTACATATTTCTCTTTGTCTACGTAGATTGAGTCATTGCTTGAGGACAAGCAATAATTCTAAGTTAAGGGTGTTGATGTAGTGCAAATTACAACATATTTGATGCCTCCAGTCTTGATAGAAATGTTGATGATAGTAGAGAATTGATGTTTAGTGAGAGAGAATGATTGTTCTTGATCTTGATAATAATGTGGTATTGATTTTATTTAAGGTTACAGATGTGGAAAAGAAGCCAGATGAGATCTTGGTGTGTGCAATAGGTAGGTAAGAGAACATAGGTGTATCTCTTGGTAAAATTTAATGTGATTATGGGTGTAGAGATGTTATGGTAGGTTTGAAGATTTTTTAGTGATGTGAACCTTAAAGAGGCTATAAAGTGGTTAAATGGTAGGGTTGAATGTGTAATGATACTAATAATATAAGTGATCATAGAAGGCTATTGAGGACTTTTGGGTAAGGGTTTCAAGTAGGTGTATTAGAGTGGTAATAAGGAGTAAAGTCCTTTAAGTGAAAGTCCTTACAAAGGTATAGAATAGAAATTGAGTAGGCCAGATTTGCATGAGTATGGTCATCCTATGGATAATATGTTGTGTCTTCGGGTTTAACTTGAACTTGACGAGACTGTGTAACAGACTTAGGCTTTGGTGAGAGCTATGAGGAGGAGAGCATGGCCGAGAAGAGTCACCAAGCTTGAACGTCATCAATCTTATCTCTTGATATGAAGTGATCCTACCCATGTAGTGGGAAAGTGATAATCTCTTGAAGTCATGAGGAAAGTTGATCGGAGTATTTGGGATTGTAGCCCTTTGCTCGTTCCTGGTATGAAGCCTTCTAGTGAGTGAGTTTCCTATCTGCGAGTTGATGTGTTCATTCTTGAGTTTGAAAGTTGATGTCCAGAAGTGTCAATGGTTCTATTGATTGAGTTTTGACATCCCATTCGTTCCCCTTAATGATGAAGTTGAAGAAAATGTTCCTATTCTTGATCTGAAATGATATGTCCTTCTTTGAGTTTAAATAATTGATTACCTAAAGAGTTTGATTGGAGGAGTGGTTGGTGGATTGAGCCGTGACTATTATTCGTGCCTCGAGTCCATCTCTTGTTAACCATCATTCAAGGATGAATGATACCAAAGGAGAGATATTGTAACACCTCGAAAACTCATAAGATAAGATACAAACTTTTCTCTTATGTGTATGGGATTATACCTAGTGATTCTAATCATGCATACAAGTATAAAGCCTATTCTATAGTGGGATGATGTATTTGAGATGAATTAAGGTCACAAAATCTTTTATACAAAGTTGTGTTGAAACCTTCCTTACCTATAGAGTTTTGATATGAAATTCTATACAATTGGGTGATCCAACGACTCTAAGTTTGTGAACATACATTAAGGTACTTTTCTAAGTATTTAAAGTGTGTTCAATGTGGTTTGAGGACATAAGGTACACCCCAGGTCAATCTAAGTTCAAAACATTTCAATCGACTAAATTTCGGTATGAGTTTGAAGGGTCAACTTTAAATGGGTATATCTCTCTACGCATAATGATTTAGATAACTCATAATATATCAAATTGTAGATGTTGAATTAGCTTTCCATCACATTTATTTTTTCCTTAACTAGAATTCGGAGTAAAAAGTTATGACCATCTTACTGAAGCCTACTGAATCTATAAATTTTAGCAATCCACCGATTTAGACGATCGAAACACTCTGAGAAAGCCTAGAATATGTTAAAAATGTAACTCAAGGTCACCATTCAGTGTACCGCCGAATGGTTTGGTGATGGGACCCCTAGACCGCTATTTTGGCTACCAAAACTCATCAAAAGTTTTTTTTTCAATTTTTGATGATTTTTTGACTTTTTCAAGAGGTTATTTTGATCTTTTACCCCTAATTAACTTCACTAAGCCTATGGTCTGACCTAATAACTTCCCAGTAATGCATAAACCCTTGAAAATGTTAGATTTCTTTGTTCAAGGTTCTCCCAAAGAAGAGGTTAGGGTTCTTCATCTTTAAGAGCAAACTAAAGATTTCTTTAAGAGATTTTTCTCTTCCAGGTATGTAAGTCTAACCTAAAGAATGGAATTGTTATTCCACGTGCTCCCCTCCAGAATTATAAAAGATTGAATGGTGAAGGTATTGACTCTACATGAGTTAGTTTTCCTGAAAATTACATGATGAAAAATTAATTCTTATATATCTTTGCATAACTGATTGTTTTTATGAACTTTTTTTCTTTAAATCATATTTTAAACCTTTTATGTTTAAAAATCCTAGATATGATTTGAGTATAAATGCATGAATAAATCTAGAAATGGAGTCTAGAGCCTTGATTTGGGACCATTGAATGTGATTGTGATGTCAGCATTATGATAGGTTGATAGAACTTGGTGGTCTGTGAGTCTTCATACTTGAACTTTAAAGATTGGTCTAAATTGAAAGCCCTCCTATGTGATTGTGTAATTCACTCTTGAAATATCATTGAGATTAATTAGTTGAATTATTGAAAAATGTAATCGGGGTTTGATTAAATGGTTGATAAGCTCGATTATGACAAAACTGATAGATTGATATGAGTTTTTATGAGACTCTTTGATTGGATTCATTGAGATGGATTGTTTATGAGCATTACGTCTAGTCGTCCAGTACTACATCCATAAGCCTTCTTAGAAGAAGTATTGAGCATCGAATTAAGTGAGAGTAAGAACTCATTTGCTATGTTGCCAACCATACGAGAGGATTAAAACCATTAAGCTTGATGTTTCCTCTTAATAGGTCCCTAATATAATAGAGGACTTGTTTGATCGGATCCATTGTGGATCAATTTGTTCTTACCCTGGCAAGGTATTAGACGGTTACTACAACAACAACAGGATTATTGTATGATAACATACTCAATAAGTGATTGTTGTCATATAAGAGAAACTCTCATAAAAGTTTTATATTGATAGTACTCTGATTGGAATGATTGGATTATCTGTGATTGGTCATTGTCTAGTCTTTATATTTTGTTTAGACTTGTGATATTCAGATTAAGTATTTCTGTGTTGATTATTGTTCTACCTATATATGTTTCATTCAGCCATTTTACATACTCATACATTTCACGTATTGACATCCATTTGGATTGCATCATTTCATGATACAGAGACAAATATTAGGGATTATCAATGGGCACGCCGTTAAGGATCTTTCACATTTAGCTTATTGGTGAGACATCCTTTCTTTCAGTGGATTTCAGTATTACTATCATCTAGCTACTAGAGTTTAGTTTTTCTTTTATTTGATTTGAGTAGCCGCAAACCTTTCATTGGCACCAACTAGATAGTCAAGATAGAGATTTCATAGACTAAATTGAACTGTTATTGATTTGATAAAGTTTTGGCTAGTTTCTTTTTTACTAGCTTGTGATTGAATTGGTTGACCTACGACCTTTATCTATGAAGATTTGATTATCATATTCATATTGAGCTATTTCTTGATTATTGATGCCTTTCGCTAATAGTTTGTGATTGGATTAATATGATGAGGCCAGTAGTTCACTTGGGAGCCAGCAATGCTTTCTGAGTGCTGGCCACGCCAAGGGCACCCTCTCTGGGCGTGACACTTCAGAATAACAATACGAACTCAAATTTGCCAAAAAAATAAATAGATGATATGTTATGGAAGGTATCTATTATAAGAGTATTCCAAAGCACTTTGGAAGATGTTATAATCTCTCCCCTAGAGAATATTTGTCTCTAAATGTAGCAGAGATACATTCGAGAGGAGTAATAATCCAGCATAACATAAATGGACCAATGCAATTTAAATAGCAATTTCATGAAATTTCAAACTTAAACATCAAATATCATCAAACATATTACCATGAGTAAGTGTGCATGCAAAATGACATAAGGGGATGATATAAGATATTTAATGTCTTAGACATGATTGGCATGTTATCTTAGGCTTGAGTAGAGTGTAAAAAATAAGGATATCATTTCTTCATGATTAGCTCTACATCTTTGTTCTTCAATCTCTTCACTTGCCTATCCAATATCTCAATTGAAACTTCTTCTTATGTTAAGTTCTTCTCAATACGTACAACCTCCAAAGGAACAATGGAGTTTGGGTCAACTACATACTTTCTCAACATGGATATGAAAGACGGGATGAACCATACTCATCTCCATAGGCAACTCCAATCATCCACCTTGAAATCAAGATCTCTCCTCCTAACATCAAAATAAGACTTTTCTCTACTTTGAGCCATCACTAACTCTTGTAAAACCTCCTAAAGTGATTTAGAATGTCCTTATAATAGATTCCTTGCATAACGAATTTTTTGTACATTTTTTTGGTAAATCCTAGTTGGTATTCTAGTTCAGGAGGCAAAATTGTGTGAAAAACTACTCTCATTCGACTTTTAAGTGAAGTGTATCTAAAATAATATTTTGCATGATTTGGCACTTTCCAAAAGAGTATCTGACATATCCGTGTCATGGAGAGGGTTTATGTTAGTACAAAAGTGACCTAAACTCATTCCTAGGTTAGGAAAATTGAAATTTGAGTGAAAAAACCAGTGAGGAAGCCACTTCGCGCCGTGCCCCTGCTCCACCATAGTACAAATTTTCCTAAAACTTTTTAGATTTAAGTGAGTGCAATTGGGACATATCCCAAAATCCTTATAGACACAAATCCTAAAAAATTCCTCGATTTTCCCTATTTTATCTCACAAATACACCCAAATTTCTTTCAAATCCTCCTATATTTTCTCTTCCAAGTTCTTCCATATTTCTAAGGTTCAAGCTTCTTCCATTAAAGGTCAAGCATCAAGGTGATTCCAAAGTTTCTTCAAGCCTTCTTCATCAATTTCAAGACTTAAGGTATATGGGTTTCTTCATCCAAGGGTCCTTTCACCCATGGATCTTAAAACACTTTTCAATTAAATCTTTGATTTCAAGGCTTGTGTCTTTATGAGAACTTGTTATTACTTCTTCTATGCATGATTTGAGTTAGAAATTATTAATACTTCAGTTGAATTACATAAATTTCTATCAATGGTTGATCTTATGAGATTTCTCATGACTCCTATATTATGCATGCTATGATACTATGTGAATAATTATTGGTTTTGAGATGCTTTTCAGGAGTCTCTAGCTAAGGTGTTACATTGATGATGGTGGATTGTTTTCAATGGTTTTAAGTTATCAAGTTTCATACCTTTTACGCATGTTACTCTTGAGTTTCATGATTTTAAGTCCTTAGTCATAAACCCACCATGTTTTGACTAAGATTCTATAATGAAGCATCTTATGTTGATGAAAGTTTTTATAGCAAGATATGAAAGTCATGAATGTTATGACTGATTAAGGGCCATCAAGTGTCTTATGATTCCAAGTAAATGTTATGAAATTATGCTAGATTTTTGAGCTCTTTTATAAAGCTATGATATTATGGTTTCGATGAGCTACTCCTATGATGATATTATGATATTACAAGTCTATGCATATTATAAATATAATTAGGATATGGGATATTAAAATAGCACCCAGAGGACCTTAGTAAACTTCCATTGTCCCTTAACAATGTGCCACTATAGGATATCATGTAACTCCTACCCAAAAAGGGAATGTCATGAGGCAACAATACCATGAACACCTACCTAAAAGGCAATTCCGTGAGGTATGGACATCATGTATCATCCAGTGAAAAGGCAATACCGTAAGGTGAGTGTATGGCTTACTTTGGCAAGTAGACCACCCTTTATCTAGCATAAAAGAAACATCGAGATTCCATATAATAGCTAGTATAGTCTTAATATCAGTTATGGTATCTTCCCACATATGTATGTTATGAGGCTTGCTTGGGGTATCTTAGGGCTCCCCATTTTCCATGTCGCACCTAAGCCCTAGGCTTGGGTTATGATAAGCTTGGTATCAGAGGACTAGGCTTATAAATGGTCCTCGAAAACATACCGTGTCAAGTAGAGTCTTATTTATGATAGTGAAGAGTACCATAACTATAAATAGGAGGTTATGAGGTATTTAGGAAATGGCTCACTTCTTCATTATTTATACTGTGCTTTAGAACTTGGTTTAAGACTTTCCTATTTCTAATGGTTGCCCTTTTGTGCATCTAGGTAATTCTTCCAAGAAGAATACCACTAAGGGATTCTATTTACGAAGAGGATCAAGACCCTCTAGCCCCCCAAGCTCCCCAAGAGGAAGAGGTTACTTATGTCGAATATCTGAATATTGTTACCTTGTTGGTCCAATTTGTAGCCAACAAAGTTAACTAAGGGCCCAAGCTCCTCATGCTCCTACCTGGGTCTCATGAGTACATGACTTCACTAGAATGAATCCTCTGAAGTTCTGTCTCTAAAGTGGAGAAAGATCCTCAAGAATTTATTTGTAAAGAGTACTAGGTTGTAGCTATCATGGGGAGTAAGATAAAAGGCAAAAATGGAAGTTGTGTCCTATCAACTCAAAAACCTTGCACAAATATGGTTCACCCAATAGAATATGTAGAGGTTGGATGATGAGCCCATTCCATGGGAGGAATTCAAGGTCGCCTTTCTTAATAGCTTCTTTCCTATTGAATTAAGGAAGGCAAAGATGGTGAAATTTATGAAACTCAAATAAGGATCCTTGAATGTGAGGGAGTATTCTCCCAAATTTAAGAAGATCTCAAAGTATGTTCCTTATTTGGTTGCCATTTCTCGGGCAAGAATGAATAAATTTATGTTGAGAATGTTCGACTTGGGCAATGAAGAGTGCATCACAGTTATGCTCATTGGGGAGATGGAATCGTCTCAGCTCATGACATATGCTGAATATCTTGAAGGAGAGAAGCTTAGGAAGTGGAAGAGTGGGGAGTCCAAGAGGACTCCTTATGACGCTAGGTTCTAAGGTTCTAAGGGTGGTGGAGGTGGTTATTTTCAACAAGGCCACAAATTTCAAGAACAACGGTCATCAAATGCTCAAAGCCAAAGGTTCATCAATGATAGGTGTAAAACACTAAATCTCAAGGTGGTTATGGTGGATCAAATCCTCCTAAGTGCCCAAAATATGGAAGGAATCATGGTGGCACATGCTTGAGAAACACAGGTGCATGCTTAGGGTGTGGCAAGATGGGTCACAAGATTTTTTATTGTCCAAATGCTCAAAACTAGAGTAGAGATAGTTATACTCATGCGCATAGTGTCCATGGAGGTCAAGGGGCACAAGGTGGTCGACAAAGAGATGTTCTATGTCACAATCGATTCTATGCTCTTCAAGGTAGAAAAAGGGTGAATAAGGCACCCGATATTGTCATTGGTACTTAAAGGTTTATGATTATGATGTGTATGTTTTATTGGATCCATGTGCCACTCTATCTTTTATTTCCCCCAATTATTGCTAATAGGCTTGATATATGTCCCGAATTTCTATGTGAACGCTTTGAGCTATCTCTCCCCAGTGGTGAGTCTATTGTTGCTAGAAGAGTCTATAGGAATTGCCCTGTGTCCATATTACATAAACTTTTTCCTTGTGATTTGGTTGAACTTGACATGGTAGATTTTGACATTATTCTTATGATGGATTGGTTACATGCATATCATGCTTCCATTGATTTTAGAACCCGCAAAGTTAAATTTTAATTCTCTAATGAACCCATCCTTGAGTAGGAAGGTCATAATTCAGTGGTTAAGAGTAGGTTCCTCTCTTTCCATAATGCTCGGAGTTAATTCCTAAAGGTGTCATTTATCATCTTATAAGGGTTAGGGATGTTGAGACCAAAGTTCCTTCTATTAAGTTAGTTCAGGTGGTCAAGGAGTACCTTAAAGCCTTTTGTGATGAACTCCATGGTATTCCTCCCAAAAGGAAAATAGATTTTGGTATGGACATCCTCTTTAATACTCAACCTATTTCTATCCTTCTTTATCATATGTCCCCAATGAGAGTTGAAAGAATGAAAATATCAATTGAAGGACTTATTGGAGAAAGGTTTATTTAGGCCTAACAAATCACCTTGGGGTGTACCAGTGTTGTTTTTGAGGAAGAAGGATGACTCACTTAGAATGTACATTGACTGTCAGAAACTCAACAAGGTCATCATAAAGAAAATGTATCCCCTAACAAGGATAGATGATTTATTTGACCAATTGCAAGGGGCTAGTCATTTTTCTAAGATTGATCTTCAATCTGAATACCTGTGAATGAGGGTAAGAGAATGTGATATTCCTAAAATGGCTTTGCGGATAAGGTATAGGCATTTAATTTTAGGATGATGTATTTCAGTCTAACCAGTGCTTTGGAAATATTTACAAATCTCATTAATAGGATCTTTAAACCCTACCTTGATATGTTCTGTTTGGTGTTCATTGATGATATAGATCTTGATTTATTCCCGAAGTAAGGAAAAGCATGTGAAATATTTGAGGGTAGTGTTACAAACTTTAAGGGAAGAAAAGTTGTTTGCCGAGTTTCATAAATGTGACTTTTGGTTAAAGGAGGTTGCATTCCTCGGGCATGTGATGTCAGGTGAAGGAATCAAAATGGATCTTAAGAAAATATAAGTGGCGAGAAATTGGCCTAGGCCCTTGACTCCAATGTATATTAGGAATTTCTTAGGCTTGGCAGGATATGACTAGAGATTTGTTAAGGGGTTTTCTTCATTTGCTTCTCCTTTGACAAAGTTGACACAAAACAAGGCAATATTTAATTAGACTAATGAATGTGAAAACAGTTTCCAAACTTTAAAGAACTAGCTTACATGCGCTCCTATGTTGATGTTACTGGAAGGTTTAGAAGGTTTTGTTATATATTGTGATGCTTTGAGAATCGGTTTGGGTATGTAGTGATGCAAGGTGGTGAGGTTATTTCCTATGCTTCTAGCAACTAAAATTGCATGAACATAATTATCATACTCATGACCTTGAGCTAGCGGCCATAGTATTTGCTTAGAAAATATGGCATTATTATTTTTATGGTGTTCATGTAGATACTTTCACCAACCCAAGAGTTTTCAATTTGTGTTCACCCAAAGATATCTCAATTTGAGGCAAAGAAGGTGGTTAGAACTCCTTAAGGATTATGACATGAGTGTGGATTATCATTCGGGAAAATCAAATGTTGTAGTTGATGCCTTAAGTGGGGTATACATAGAGAGTATAGCCCATTTTGATGATAGTAACAAGGAGCTAGAAAGGGAAGTTCACCAATTAGCTAGATTCAGAGTTAGGTTAGATGAAACTGAAGATGGAGGTTTGGTGGTTCTAGATGGTTCCAAATCTTCTTTGGTTGAAAAGGTCAAGTCCAAGTAAGAACTTGATCCTTCTTTGATTGAATTGAAGGCATTGGTAAAAGAGGAAAAGGTAGAGGTTTTCTCGCAAGGGGGAGATGGTGTCCTTAGGCATCAAAGTAGGTTGTGTATGTCAAATGTTTGATGGGTTGAAGGACTTGATTTTGAAAGAGGCCAATAAAAAATCCTACTGCATTCACCCTAGTTCTACAAATATGTATAGGGATTTGATGGAGGTATATTGGTGGGGTGGTATGAAAAGAGACCTTGCAATATTTTTAGCCCGGTGTTACAATTTTCAACAAGTCAAAGTCACACATCAAACATCGGGTGGCCTAGCTTAAGATATAGAGATTCCTATTTAGAAGTGGCAAGAAATCAGTATGGATTTTGTGTTTGGTTTACCTAGGACCAAGATGCATTTTTATTATATTTAGGTTATTATTAATAGAATGACGAAGTTTGCTCACTTGCTACCGGTGAAGACAGCATATAGTGTCGAAGATTATTCTAAATTTTACATCCACCAGTTGCTTAGAATGCATGGGGTTCCATTGTTTATTATTTCAGACCATGGTAACCAATTTTCCTCTCACTTCTAGAGATCCTTTCAAAGAAGCCTTGGTACTAAAGTCAAGCTTAGCCTAGACATTCACCTACAGATAAATGGTCAAGACGAAAGAGCCATTCAAACCCTTGAGGATATACTTAGAGATTGTATTTTGGAATTCAAAGGTAGTTGGGATAAGCATCTTCCACTCATTAAGTTTTCTTACAACATTAGCTACCGCTCTAGCATATGGATGGCAGCAATTGAGGCCTTTTTATGGGAGGGTTGTAGATCCCCAATTAGGTTGTTAAAATTAGAAGAGATGGATTTGATAGGTTTAGATTTGGTTTTGGAAGCCTTGGAGAAGGTGAGCTTGATAAGGTAGAGATTAAAGATGGCCGAAAGTAGATAAAAGTCTTATTCTGACATTAGAAGGAGAGATCATGAGTTTAACATGGACAACTGTGTGTATTTGAAAGTCTCACCCATGAAGGGTGTAGTTCGGTTTGTCAAGAAGGGAAAGTTAATTCCTAGGTATTTGGGGCTTTATAGAATCTTGAGATAAATTTGTAGGGCTCTTAAGAATTGGAGTTGCCTACGGAAATAATTATGGTTCATCCGGTCTTTCATGTTTCCGTATTAAGAAGTGTGTAGGTGACCCAAACACTATTGTGCCTTTGGAGGTTGTAGATTTTGTGGAGGAGAACATAACATTTGAAGAGGTTCCGATTGAAATAGGGGATAGGCAAGTGAATAGATTGAGGAATAAAGATGTAGCATCCATTTAAGTCCTTTGGATGAATGAACAAGTCGAAAGTGCTACTTGAGAAGAGAGAACGGATATGAAGAAATGATACCCTTATCTTTTCCACTCTACTTAAGCCTAACACAGTAAGTCAATGATATCTATGGTATCAAGTCATCTATTTCAACCCTTTATGTCATGTTGTATGCATACATACTCATTGTAACAAGTTTGTACGGTATTTGCATGAGTGTGAGATTTCATGAAAATGATGTTTAAGTTGCATTGATGCATTTATGTAAGGACTGAAATTTGTCTTCTCACTCCTCTTAAGCATGTCTCCATTACATTCGAGGATGAATGTTCCAAATTAGGACATGTTGTAACACATCCCAATATGGGACATATTACATTCTCCCCTCAAGTTTTGATTTACTACCCTCAAATGCCTCACATGATCTTCCCCACTCCTGAAGTAAATCAAGATATCATCAATAAATACCAAAACAAACATGTCAAGGTAGGGTTTAAAGACATTATTCATACGATCCATAAATCTTGTCAGAGCATTAGATAGGTCAAAAGACATTACGATAAATTCAGAATGGCCATATGTTGTCCGAAAGGATGACTTAGGAATGTCACACTCCCTTACCCTCATTTGATGGTATCCGGTCGCAGGTCAGTATTAGAAAAGTGACTAGCCTGTTGCAATTGGTCAAATAAATCATTTATCCTTAGCAGGGGATACTAGTTCTTTATGGTGATTTTGTTAAGTTGCCAATAGTCGATGCACATTCTAAGTGAGTAATCCTTCTTCCTCACAAACAACATTGGTGCACCCTGTGGTGACTTGCTAGGACTAATAGAACTCTTCTCCAATAAGTCCTTCAATTGATCCTTTAATTCTTTCAATTCTACTATAGCCATATGGTAGAGAGGAGTGGAAATGGGTTGCGTATCGAGGAGGAGGTCTATACCAAAATTTATTTTCCTTTTAGGAGGAACACTGTGGAACTCATCGAGAAAGACATGAAGAAACTCATTGACTACCGAAACCGACTCAATAGAAATAACTTTGGAATCAACATCCCTAACCCTCAAAAGGTGATAAATGCAACCCTTAGCAATCAATTCCCAAGCCTTAAGACAATAGATGAACCTACCCTTAACCACTTAATCAATGCCTTTCAACTCAACATGGGTTTATTAGGAAATTGGAACCAAACCTTATGAGTTCTACAATTAATGAAAACATGACATGCATGTAAACAATCTATCCCATGAATAATGTCAAAATATACCATGTCAAGTTCAACAATACCACAAGGTAAGACTTTATGCAATATGGACATAAGGCAATCCCTTAGACTATTTTAGCAACAATTGATTCACCAACGGGAGTAGAGACCATAGGGGGTACATATAAAAATTTAGGACACACATCAAAACTACCACCAATGAATTGGGGTAATGAAAGATAGAGTGGCAACCTGAATCCTATAAAGTATACACATCGTAATCACAAACTTTCAACATATCGGTGACAACATCAGGTGGCTTATCCACCCCTTACCTCCCTTCAAGTGCATAGAACTGGTTGTGATATAGAGCACCTCCTTTTTGGACACCTTGTGCCCCTTGATCTCTATGAGCAACATTTCCTTGATGGAAACCATATCTACCATTGTTTGAAATATGTGAACAATCAACAATCTTGTGGTCTAAATTTCTACACCCATAGTAAGCACCCATGTCATTAAAGTATTGCTTCCATCATTTCTTCCATATTTTGGGCACCTAGGAAAAGTTGATCCACTATAACCACCTTGAGCTTTAGGGTTTGGCAACGTATCATTGAATAATCTTTGATTTTGAGCATTCAATGACCCTTGGCCTTGAAATTGGTGGCCTTGTTGAAAACAATCAGCTTCACCACCCCTAGCATCTTGGAATCCACCTTCATAACGAGCCCTCTTGGACTCCCCACTCTTCTTTTTTCTAAGATTCTCTCACTCATGTTGCTTGGCATATGAGATATTTCCATCTCCCGTATGAGCATGATATTGTGGCACTCTTCATTGACCAAGTTGGACTCTCCCGATACAAATTTACTCATTCATGCTTGAGGATCAGCAACTAAGTCAAGAACATATTTTGCATGCTTGCTAAATTTTAGGGAATACTCCCTCAGACTCATGGAACATTGTTTGAGATTCATAAATTCCATCATCTTTACCTCCCTTAGTTTAGTAGGGAAGAAATGGTCAACGAAGACGGCTTTAAAGTCCTCCCATGGAATAGGCTCATCATCCACCCTCTTTATCTTCCATTGGGTAAACCATATTTTTGAAAATCCCTTGAGTTGGTAGGTTGCTATTTCCACTTTCTCCTCCGAGCTTACCCCAATGATAGCTAAGACCTTGTACACTTCATTAATAAATTTTTGATGACCTTTCTCTACTTTAGAGCCACAAAATCTGGAGGATTCATTATAGTAAAGTCCCTCACCCTTGAGACCAGAGTAGGAGCATGAGAAGATTGCCTCCCCCCATAAGTTTCACTTGGTTGGCTACAACTTATGCCAAAAAAGTGATAATATTCTGATATTTGGCATGAGTAACTCCTTCTTCTTGTGGAGCTTGAGGGATCAGTGGGGTTTTATCCTCCTCGGGAATAGGGACTCTTGGTAGTATCCTTGTTTGTGGCATTATTAGAATCGCAAAATGGCAATCATTAGAAACACGAAGTCTTAAGTTCTAAAGCATGATACAAGTTATGAAAAAGTGAGTCATTTCCTGAATGTTTCTTAGCCTCATATTCATGGTAGTGGTGCTCTTTACAACCATGAACAGAACTCTACTCAATATAGTATGTTGGATTTCTAAGGACCATTTATAAATCTAGTGCTTTGATACCAAGCTTGTCATGACCCAAGCCTAGGATCTGTGTCCGACATGGATAATGGGGAACCCAAAGGTGCCCCAAACAAGCTTCATAGCATACTTAAGATTATCCTTAGTTAAGAAGCGTGGATCAATCATTAACAAATAGAAGTAAGGGGATTAAGGTCTTAGGATGCACTCTATGGGTTAAAGGGTAAGGAATTACCATCATTTAATCATAACAATGAGAGTAAGGGAAAGGAACATAGGACACACTATATGGGAAGTAGGGACTTTAGAAAGTCACCCCTTTCTAACATCATCAAGCAACAACATACATGGGGTAGGGGCTAAACAAGACTTTCCATAGATATATAAGCATCGTACCAGTCAGACATAACATATTATCAAAAAGTACCTCTAGTCATGAGTGGATGGGGAAAGTCATGTACTGGACTCACCCTCAAAAGCAAATAGTAAAAGTAGCATTATCATAACATAGGTAGAAATAAATTAGATGTTTCCCTCGAAGTAAAGGACTTACCACAAGCAACAATCTTCACACGTCAACTAGCCACGAAGAGGTGGATGGTGAAGAGCTTTGGTCCGTAAAAGGTTAGATCATGTAGGCAAAAAACATGTGTTAGTCCTTTAATTATACTATGTATGCGGGATGCAATGCAATAAGGAAATCATAAGTCATGTTATTCAAGATGGATAATCATATACAAAGGTAATAAGGTCAATATGACATGAATGATCAATATTTTACTTAAAACATGTATAGAAGGTAAATCATGACTTCATAGCATAGCATATAAATATGTTGGAGGAAATCGTAACTGACAAAAAGGACCATGCAAGCTACTATATGTAATTTTATTGTTGCCTCCACACTGAAAAAGGAGAAGTCTACTTGCCAAGGTAGATTATATCCCACATTGTTGGTAACTTGACCTAGTTGGATCCACTAGTGTAAGCCAATTTAGGAAATTAATGGTAACCTATGGTGGCATATAGTTATGAGACAGAATTTATATAAGGTGCCCTTGGGTTGAGCTCCGACCTTAAGCCTCATTCGGTTCTAGGCCTAGTCCCACAAAATACATAACATAAGCATAATCATGACAAAAATAACTTTTAAAGCATAATAGCATAGTAGGATTAGCTCATCAACATCCTTAACCCTTTCAAGTGAGCATTTTCCTTTCGCAAGAGGATGTAACATAATACCAAAGGGTTTCATGATCTTACTTAATATTAAGACAATTATCAATGAATCATAACACACTTGGCAACCCATAATCATACATGATATTTGTGACTTGCGTAGCTTGCAGCAAAGCCTTTCATCAACATAAGATGCTTCATCATATAATCTTAGTCAAAACATGATGAGTTTATTCATAAATACTTAAAATTATGAAATTCAAGAGTATTGGGAAAGAATGAAGTAAAATATGATTATTTGAAAACCCTTCAAATAACCAACCATCATCATTGTAAAACTCCTAGTTAGAGCATCATAACAATCATCTCAAAATCTATAAATATTCAAAGAATTTCATAGTATCATAAGATTTAGAGCTTAAATGTCATAAAGAAATCCCTAGTATCAACCAATTTTAGGAGTTCATGCTTTTCAAATTAATAATTGACAAATTCCAATTCAAATCATGCATAATAATAAAAATAGGAAGTAATCATAGTGATTCAAGTCTTAAAATCAAAAATTTAATTGAAAAGGATTTTTGTGCGTTGTGGCTGAAAGGACTCATGGATGAATAAACCCACATACGTTGAGGTCTTGAAGAAGATGGAAGAAGCTTGGGAGATTCTTGAAACCCTAGAAACTTTGGAGAATTTGAGAGAGAAATTTAGGAGAGTTTGGAGATGATTTTAAGATATTAGAGAGTGCTTTTCATCCAAATGTCGGATTTTTTTTAGTATTCCTTTATTTAAGGGTTCAGGGATATGTCGCAATTACCCTTACTTAAATCTGAAAATTTTTGAGAAATTTTGTGTTGTGCTGAAACGGGAACGCAATGCGGACTTGTTCTGCAATAGTTCACTTTTGCACGAATTCTAATTTTCTCCTGTTTTAACTGTGGAATGAGTCTCTGGATCTTCTCCTAACACGTAGAGGTCGCGTACCCCTATGGAAAGTGAAAAAATATGTGAAAACTCATTTGTCGATACTATTAACTTAAAAATTGAAGGAGATCATTTGCCTACACAATTTCACATCTTGAAAAAGAATTCAGACTCAAATTTTCCAAAAAATGAATGGATGATACATTATACAATACATCTATTATATGAGTATTCTGAAGCACTTTAAGAGGTGTTACAAAGAGCCTTTGTAAAGATGTCACCCAGGTACCCAGCACAATCTACATCAACATGGCCAATTAAATCAAAGGAATCATGAAATGGGTAGAAGAGGACAAAAGACCCTTTGCCCTTGTAGATATCTTAGAATCCTTATTGCAACTTTTAACTAAGACTCTTTAGGACAAGCTTGAACCAAAGATAATGATAATCTCATATATTTGGTCAATGATAAGATCTTTTCCTCTTGATTACAAGAAAAAAGATGTTGTAAAGTTATCCTCTTTCGATGTTATTCTCAAGAAGGAAGTTTGTTAATATTTCATATCATTCTCTAGGTTCTTATTTCAACCAATATAATGCCTTATTTATCTTTAGTGCATGATTAGTTCAAGCACTATTATCAAGACTTGGTGTTGTAATGACCTTCCAATTCATTTGTATAATTATGTGGCTACCATGTTGATTTGAGCATATGTATAATGACCTCGGGCGATTGGTGATTTGTTGGGACTATTGGGATGGCTATTGGTAGGTTATTTAGGAGTTATATAAACTCTGAGTTAACCACCCGCAAAATCAGTTTTCAGATAAAGTTCTAGTAAATGGCCTTGGATAGAATTCTAACTATTCCATTAGCTCTGGAATGGTCGAATTAGGCTACGAGCATGTCTGGTACAGTTATATTGTTGCTTGCAAATTTATCTACCGAAATTGGTTAATAGTTGACTATGTCAACATCCTTGGGAACTATGCCATGAATGAGAATTTTGATAGCGCAGTTAGTTCTGAGATATCAATTTTGGTCTAGGGTGACCCTTCGTTTGATACCCAAGGATGTTCAGATATGATTTGACCTCGAGGGGGGATTTTCGTTAAAGGTTAAGTGGGGCCATCACTTTACTGTAGGGAGCTCCGTTGAAAATTCCAACTGCACCATTGGATTTGGAATGTTAAAATCCATAGGGTTACATAGTTCGTTTGCAAAATTTAGAGTCAGGACGAGTCCAAAACGATGAAAAAGAGATTGATGGATAAAGGGAAAGAAAGATGACGAGGTGGCAAGTTTTGGGGCTGACACGTGGTGTAGTCAAGAGCTGCACCTGTCAGCGGCGTGTCAGCCCATATATCATCCTCCCAACTCCGTGCCGTCATTCCGAGCTCATTTTCTATCCAACTTGACTGATTCAAAAAGCTACGTGACTCGAATTTTCATAGGGATCGTCGTGGTGAAGTCAGATTTGGGATTGATGTGTATTTTGAGGTAAAGTCACTGACTCAGCTTATTAGTTTCTAAAAATTTAAGGAAAAAATCTATGTGTTGATATCTTAATCGATTCTTGACGAAATTAAGTGAAACTTGCACCTAAATTATTCTACAATTTGAGAGGAACGCTGTGGTATGCTGGGTATTCACTAATTTTATTTGATTTTTGAGAATTTTGACCGAGAAAGTTTAAAAAGGAATATTTTTCTAGTGAAGTTTTTAACTTTATTTTTGGGCTTTTTCTCGATCTTCTTAAGTTTGTTTGGGGTCAAATTTTTGGTTGTAGGCTTATGGTGTCGTAGGGGTCATTCTAGGAATTTTTTTGGATTTTCGGGTGTGGGGACTGATTTTGACCACTTTTGCCTAATTTCGCTCGTTTCATGAGATACTATAGCCAAACTAATCATGTTGACATCTTGAATTATATTTTGACAATTGAGCAGCTTCTGGAGACTATCAAGAAGGGGAAGGCTTAGTTAGTCTAACTCGAATTTTGGAAAGGCATTTTTCAGGTATGCTAGGCTTTCTCTAAACCTTAGATTGAATGAAGCATCTGCAGGTTGAGTATATGTGATGCTAGTAGCATCGATTATGCGTAGTGTTGTGATTGGAGAATTATAATCTGTGTTGTTGGTTATAATATACTATAATCTCAATGCACGTATGTATGTATATTGGTATTGTTAAGAGCTAGGAGACCTTTTGGGGGGTGGTGTTTGGCCAATATCATGGATAGGTATGCATTCCGATCGAACTATTACCTATGGGTGTATGTTTCCTAATTTTGATATGATCTGATGAATATGGGACCACTTGTTGATTCTTGACATATTGTGACTTGATTAGTGGCATGTTATAGTTCTGTTGGGCCTATCTGTTGTGGACACTCATGATAACCTGTTATTACAACATGTTTGCTTCCATTATATGCGGTTTACTAGAGTATAGCATATTTTCCTATTAGGCCTCATTCTATCCCAATTATTGAGGTCTACGCTCTTGTGCATTGTTGTTAGCGGCTAGGCTTGGCTTCTACTTACATGAGATCGGGGGTGAGTTCGCATTATCCATAGGATGGTGGTAGTATAGATTGTGTGGGATACCTAGTTTGAGAATATCATTGCTTACGTTGACTTAGGGCACGAGATGACATTGGAATTCTAGATCAAGATACACTAGCTAAGAAAGTTATTGATTGATACCTCGAGTCCTAAGATGACACTCCTCATTGTTGTTCAAGCACCGGTGGCCACGCCTAAGTATCCAAGTTCGTGCATTACACGCCCCGTGTTCCAAGTTTTGATGTTTGCACCTAAGCGTCGAGCTTTGGATGTCGATTCTTAGGATCGAGAACCTTTTGATGGTTTAGGTCTAGGGCCCTGCTAATTCTATTTTAGCGGTGGGGTTCCGTGCTAGGTATTCTGAGTTTAGACATATTATTTATGCTAAGGGGATTCTTTCACCCGCGAGGGATATATCCCACCATTATGTTTATAGTCAGACCATATGGCCCTGGCTGACTGGCCGACTGTAGGCTAGGTCAGAAGACTCAGGAGCTAGAGTCCCTAGGTGATCTTAGAGGTTTGAGTCCCTGTGTGATACCATTTCTGGATAGGTCAAGGACCCAATTATTATTGTGATGCTGAGGGCCGACGATTAACAATTACATATGGATACATTCACTTTTTCACACCCTGATTGTTTGTAGGGTGAATCCTCTGGGCTTATGGGGGCTTGGCGGGCATCAGGCTTAGATACTAGGGCCTTACACCCACATATAATTGACTCTGGTTCTGATGATATGGAGAGCTAGGCAATGTGATGGTTTTGTGGGGTTTTAGTGATTATTTATCATCAATATTGTGTGTAGGCGTACCTCCTGGGGTTATGGGGGCTCGGGTGGTATACATGCACAGATAGCAGGGCCTTGCACCCTGCATAGTACTGTGCTTCAATTTCAGTGATAGTTGTGATATGGCTTCACTCAATTATGGTCAAATGGTGTGTTCTTGCCCTATCATGGCTATTTCAATTGATAGATATATTTGAGCTTGCTTATGCATTTATTTCACTGAGTCAGTCGATATTGCCTACTGGGTGCCTTATTCTAGTAATCACCCCTACTTTTGCATCATCCTATGGTGCAGGTTTAGGTTCTAATCGGGGGCTCTAATTTCTGGGGATTTGAGGGCGCAAGAGACTTTTTTTGAATAGTACTGGTAGCTCTAGCATCATCATAGTACCCTCTTTTCGATGGTCGTCTTTTATTCCAGACTCTGACCTTGTATAGTAGTTGTAACAACCCTAAAAAGTGCCCCAAAACATGCCTCGGAATGCCCGGAGTTTTAATTTCCTTATATCTCAAAATTCGTTTGTGATTTCAAAAATCCAACTTCAGATTCTTATTAAGAGGGTCCAAAATAGGGGGAAAAGGTTCTAACCCCGATTTAAGAACTAAGATTTAGCAATTACGAAATTTCAAAAATCAAATTCCAGAGGGGTTTTCGCATCCCCTTCGCGATGCGCACCTATGTAATTTTCAACTCTGTTTTTCAGCTTCAATCCAAGACTTTAAGTCTTGGGCCTAAAAGCTCCCATACATGTTTTTACCCATACTTATTTATATTTCACCCTTATATCACCCTAAATACTTTCCAATACTAACTCAAACACTTAGTCATATTTTCACTCTCCAAACTCAAGTCCCAAACCCTCATCCCAAGCTAAGGTTCTCCTTCAAGGTTCTTCTTCAAGCTTCAAGCTTCAAGTCTCCATCTCCAATCTTCACCAAGTTCATCCAAAGCTAAGGTATGTGGTGTTGAACCATTGGGTCCTTTAACTCATGGTGCCTAAGTGTCCTTTTTACTAATATTGTATAATTTAAAGTTAATTTTACATGTGGATCTTGTATATTGAGAAATTTACTGTACAGTGATTTTAGTTTATGAAAGTATGGTAGATTTAGCATATTTTGAGCTCTAAATCGTGGATCTAATGTTGGATTTGATGAGGGGTTTTGATGTGAATGTCTTAGGGGTGTTGCAAGGTGTTGATTGATGGTTTTACTACAGATTTTCTTGCATGATTTCATCTCTACATTGCATGGTCTTTTACCCCTATTACACACCCCCAAGGTGTTTGATAAAATTTTTGGTCATGGTTTCTTGAGGAAATGAAGGTCCAAAACATGAGATATGGTATGAATGATGTTATGGTGATGAAATGAGTTTATGTATATGATTATTCCTATATAAAGTGTTTCACTAGAGCATATGATGAATCCTATATAAAGTGTAGAATCGACCATGCCCAATCTGAGGGATTTGAGCACCCGGATAACCTAGTGAAGGGTTTGTACTTCTCCACCTGGTGATGGGGAGGCATCATCACTAACCTAGATGGGGGTTTGTACATGGTGATGGGCCAGCATTATTACCAACCTAGATGAGGGTTAGTACTCATCCATCTAAGTGATGGGGTGGCAACATCACTAACCTACCAAAGGGTTCGTACTTTGGAAATTTGGATTGGTCTCTTCTACACATATGATATCCTATATGAGCATGGGTTACTTAAGCATGTTTTACTTATGCATTGATCATATATGTCATGTTGCTATATCATGTCTATTGCCTATTATTACGCATTATGATTGTGAAACTTATCTCTTGTTGCAAGTATCCCACATACTTAGTATATTCAAACGTACTAACGCATACTCTTGTCTACATAATATCACCATATAGGAACTGGTGCTTAAGTTGATCATCTTCATCCTCCCCCTCCACGTGGCTACTTGGTGCTATACCAAGCTTGTTGGTGAGTCTTTTATTTTGAGTACCTTAGTCCATGATTGCTATTATCTATGTATTGAGACACTTTCTTATATTCTATTTTGACTATAAGGTTGAGCCCGATTACTTTGTCTTGGCCCCCGCTCTATCTCTATATTTAGGGATGTTGTTGGACAAGATATGTAATTATGATATGAGCTGACTCCTTGTCTTGATGTTGATGTTTTGGTGAGCTATCCCTTAGCCCCTTTATCCCTTTATGCTTGTTTAATGTCTTTTACATGCTTCCGCGACCAATGATGTGTAATGATAAGTTGAGAGGCTTGACTGGGGTTCCCACGGATTCCCCATTCGTCGTGTCACGTCTTGGCCCTAGGCTTGGGTCATGACAGTAATATTATGTATTTTGTAGGATCACTCCCCGGTTGTATAGATATATTATATTATGTTTTCGACTATATGAATCTCTTCCTATATTGTGATTATGTATAGCTGACTGCCAGGTTTTGGGTAGAATCTTATTATTATGCTTTTATTTTGTTGTTGGACTTGACTAGATGTTAGGATAGGTATACCTGGGGTTGGGGTTTTGGCTTGCCTACAGTTGAGACCTAGCAGGCACCATCATGACTGAAATCGGATTGTGACAGGTGCCTGATTAACAAATACTTCTTTCAAGTACCCTTTGCGAAAAGCACTTTTCACATTTATTTCAAACAACTTGAAATCCATGTAGGCAGCAAAGAAAATAAGAATTCTTATGAATTCTATTATGATCTTCCTATGGGCTATTGGGATTGACTAGCATCGGATCCTTCAACTTCTTGATTAATTAGATAAGAAGAATCAATAGTTATAGTGAGATGGTGTGGACCAGGTCCTTTAGCTTCTTAATGTTTCTCCAAATAATTAGTATTCTCAATAAAACCTCAACAGTAGCATCTTCATTGAGACTGTCTCTTTGAGTTTGAAGAAGTTCTTCTATCTCAACATCATCTTTATTCTTTAGATTTTCTATACCTCCTGACTCATCCTCAACTTTCGAGCAGAAGAGTTTATCCCATCCATTTTATTGAGAAGTTCTAAAAGTTGAGAAGTTTTGACTTATCTCATGATCTGCAAAAAAAAAAGTCTTTAATTTTACATTTTCAAACTTTATTTCATGGTCCGACTTGGTCCTAAATTTCATAGTTTAGCTTCAACTAAATCTGCTTGGCAAAGATTATTACAACATCAAACATTTATCTTAAGATTTTTAAGAACATGATTCAAGTAAAACTTGAGAAACAATCTACACTCACCAAAATGTATTCTTCCTCCCCTGTTTTAAACTTTCATAGGTCCACATAAATTCATGCAGAGTAATTCAAGAAACCAGATGGTGCTAATTTTTTTTTGCTTGAATCAGAATAGATCTATTCTATTTACCTTTGACATATGCATCACAGATCTAATGTCTACAAATTAGATTGTTAGTATCCCAGGGATCAGGTCCTTTGAGACCAGTTTGTTGACAAGAGAAGCTTTGACATGTCTAAGTCTTCAATGGCATAGATTAGTATTTTAACTTTGCACACTAAGACATATAAGATCATCAATAGGAACTAAATTCAGATCAAATATATATTCTTTCACCTTCTTGCAATTAAGAACACATCTTTAGAAAAAAGAGTTATGACAATGCAACAGTTGGACACAAGTTTGACTTCATTTCCCTTTCCCATAAAGAAGGATTTGGCTATTTGAAGAGATGAAGCCAAACTTGAATATCACATAATCAATTGGCCCTCTCATTCTTGGTTTAGAATGAATCTTAATGTCAAACACCCCTTCATTAAACACCTTTTGGGTCTTCAATATTGACCCGCTCCATCTTTGTCAACATTTTCTCAATCTTTCCAACCTTTTTTCTTTTGGTGATTGAACCTGCTCCCTCAAATAGCTTTTGTACTTGGTTCATCAGAATGCTTTCTGTCTGGATTTAACCATAATGACGACTATATTATCTTATTCAATTTCACTATTATTCTTTTTTTAAAATTTTTAAAAGAGACTCCTCCTCCTTGAAGTTCCTTGAGTGAGAGGAAGTTTATAAGTTTTTCAATCATACACCTAGAACATCCACTATCAATGAATCAATAGTGAATGCTTCCTCTTACTCTCTGTTGCACAACAGATCATATATTAGTTTTGGAAACCACTTAAGTTTGAGGTCCTAATAAGCAAATAAGAGTGTAATCAATGATTTCCTGGTCCAGAGGGGTAGATTTTTCTATTTTTGATACTTTGACCAGGTTCCTTCTTCAGTTTCTCTTTCTTTTTAGACTACCTTGAAAAATTCTTTTAATTCATTTAAAAGTTTCACAATCTCTCTTAAAGTGTCTATTTCTACCATAAGGAATGCACCACAAGTTATCAGACACATACTTGCTATGATTGAAATGAGGTCCTAATTTTGAGAGCCACAGACCTTTTCTATAATTTTGTCCTGAATTAGCTAAATTTATAAATATTTTTTAAGAGTTGGCCCATTTTAAAGACATATCGAACTCCTAGTTGATTTGAAACATGTCCCTTTCCAACGGAGATTTCTTTCTAGTGACAAGGCTAGTTTTAATTTAGATGTTTTCAAACGTTCTTCTAGTTTCAACTCAACTCTGTTAGCCTTACCCTTTAACTTGATATCAGTTATATGGTCTTTCTTTAACATTTCATTGAGATGACTATTTTCAGCATCCAACAAAATACTTTTTCCTTCCAACTCTATGAATTGATTAACCAATGTAATTTTCTCATCTCAAAGTATGTCAATGCTATTATTCATAATTCTTTTTCAACAGTTAACTCACAAAGTAAGTCAATCAAGACACTACCCAATTTTCTTACGGTCGTTCAGTTGGCAACATCTTATCCCAAGATAATTAATCTCAAGACAAGTTAGTACGTGATTAGTTATCCCATCATATATATGGGATAACTTATCCCATCACTAAGGCAAAATTGATGAGATAAATAGTCCAAGGATTTATACCTCCAACTAAAAATGAGATAAAATAATCCTGCATTTTATCTCGCAATTATTATAACTTATACCTCATACCAAACAACTCATATTTTTTATAGAGTAAAAGTCAAGATTTTCTTTGAGGTCAAGAAAACTACCTCTTCATCAGCTTCATTTTTGTATTTTTCCATAAAGGCAAACATGTTATTGAACACATCTTCAGTACCCTTAACATCCAATATGGATGCATCCTCTAGATATTCAGATTTTTTAGAGTCACTTGAGGAGTTTTCCCAAAAAGCGACAATTTTTTTCACTACATAATCAATAGATGCCTTCTTTCTTGACTTCTTAGGGACCTGGTCCTTTTTCTTGTCCTTGCCTCCTCCTAATTTGATATATTCCTTGTGAACCAACTTATGCAACAGGGAAATCTCTAATGAAATAACAAGGTTTTTGCATTTGTGGCATAAGTCAGTGTCATTTATTGACCTACTTGTATTTCGTTTTTTCATGAATCCATCATGTTTTCTCATGAAATTTGCATGTCATGTGAGTCACATCTTCATCCTCTTTAGAATAATCACCTTGAGTGAATTTTAGAGCCAAGACTTCATCCTTTTTCACATCTTTCTTGAGAAAATATTGTTGCTTATTTAGCTCATAGGTGTGAAAATTCTCGACGAGTTCACTATCCTCGACCATAAAAAGGTCATGCATATGAGTTTTCCATCAGCTATAAAAATGACCATTAAAATAAGGGGGTTTGGTTGATGATTGTCCTTACTCTAGGTTGAGTGGAGCATCCATTATTCCACAAGAATCACTCTAGGTATTAATCGATTAGAGAACCCTGCTCTAATACCAACTGTTGGAATGTATGTGTCTACTATAATCAAGGACCATATTCCTTGGCATAGTAACGATGTATGAACAAAAAGTACAAGTAAAGAGTGCAAGATATTACATGAAAAAATTTCTTACTCTAGGGAGAAACGACCATGTTCTATCTCACAGGATTGTCTTAACCAGTCTTCATTTAGATGCAAAAGCAAAGTAGTCTATTACAAACTTTTATAACCGAGGCATTCACACTCTCCACCCCTTCCTTTGCAATAGTTCTGTTACAAGATTTGAGCCTAAGTAATATCTCTATTTCCCACTAGACAAACTAACTCTAGTTAGTGTAGACTTTGAACGGCTAGCTGTAGCCACAACTAAGTAATAACTCTACTACCCATTATACTAACTACCTCTAACTGATATAGACTTCAACACCTTCTTCAAGGCTAACTCTAGCCAAGAACTGGTCAATTGAGATGCAACAAGAAATGATCAATAGTCCTTTATAATATAGGAACTGATCTTACAATGTTATGAACATAAAATACATTTACACTATAAAACAACTAAGAGATTTTCTTGAACAATTCTATCATGTCCCTTCTTGTTGGTAGTGAAGTTGTTCTTTCTGGAGGGAATGAATTTTACTTTGGATATTCTTGATTTGCAAAAATCTTCACGGTTTTTGTTAACTAGTCTCTGAAAACGTGCGTTGCACGTTTATCCCAAAATATTAATATAATTTTTATATTGTTGATGATAAATTAAATGATATACATACCATTGGAATTTCTATTTGCTATGAAATAATAATAAAGACGTACAAAAAATCAAAGTAACTACTTATAAGTTAAGGCAAGAAAATCTTGCAAATTTAAGATTTAGTGACATTAATTTAAAGATAAATACATACTCAAATATACGTAACTACACATATAACAAAAGAATTTATCTTGTAAAATTTAATTTACTATTGTAAAATTTACTATTGAGTCTTGACCCCCCTTCTCATCACTTGCTTGTGACCGTAATTTTTCCTTCAATAAAATAGTTTATTTTCTCCCGTTTGTACAAAAATCAATTAGACAAACACAATTAACATACGGACATAAGCAAAATAATATAGATCATAACCGTTGCTTCCTTTTTTCGTCTTGCTTCATCTCATGATATGAAATGCTAAATCCTTAAAAAAATCTTTTTGATTCCTTTTATTATTTTCATATGATTGATATGTGATGACTCTAAAAACGAATGATATAATAATAGTGGTGTTCATATGATATTTTATATTTATAAATAGTGGTGCTCAGAATGTCACTTAATTATGAGGAATCCTTTCAAATGCTGCAGTTAATCCATGAATTTGTTTCAAAAGATGAATATTTATTATTATATAACTGAAATGTTATTTAAGTGTTTTTAAGAAAGAAGTACTTAAATAGAAGAAAAATAGTAAGAAGAAAACAATAATGGAAATTTGATTAAAAATAAATGAAAAGAGTAACTGTTCACTCTATAAACTAAGAAAGAACCAAAATGAACTAAGTGCATGAATTTGACCATTTCAACGTATTAATATTTTTAAATTTTTAATCAAACTTTTTTTTAAAAAAAAATCATTAAATATGTATTACTTCTTTATACCTAAATATTATTGAAATAGTGTCTTAACTTTTGAAGTAACAATTTTCCACTTTTGATATTTAGTAAAATGATATAATATAGTAAATATTAATTTTTATTTAAAATTATGTCTTAAAAAATCATAATATGATTAATATACATTTTAATTAATTAAATGTCTTGACATATTTTAATATAGTACAAAGGCAAAATGATAATATAATTTTGGGGTTAAGTTCTTCCCACTTTTAATATAGTATAATATAATATAATATAATATAAAATAAGTTTACTTTATAAGAGAGACAAAAGACTAGAAGTCATGCCATTGGTCGAGGTCTGCTGACCTTTCTGCGGTTCTGCTACAGTGTCCACCAATCGCTCCAGCTTTACGGTTGTATACCATTGACTTTTCTACATGTACAAAACATTTCATGGACAAGGTCCATTGATCATGTCTCTTTGCTTTATAGTTTATTAACTCATCTACCCAAAATGGCTTTGGCAGCTTAGTCATACTGAGCATGCTCCGAACACGTTCCATGATTGTTCGGTTCATTCTTTCAGCTATACCGTTGTGTTGAGGGGTGCGTGGGACCAAAGACCTGCAAAGATGTCTTGTATCGAAAGTCATCCTGTCATGTGACGGTACAGGAGGCATATCTCGTTAGACAATAACGGCGGTGCAAGATGAATTAGCAGATCAAATGGTGTGTACGAGGCCAGATATTGCTCACGCAGTGGGAAGGGTGAGTTTTTTCTCTCCAACCCTGAGAAAGAGCATTAGGAGGCAGTAAAGTGGATTCTCAGGTACCTTAAGGGTACAATGAAATTATGTCTTTGCTACGGAGGAGTTGATCCAATCTTGGAGGGCTATACAGATGCGTATATGGCCGGAGATCTTGATAGTAGAAAATCTACTTCAAGATTCATTTTCACTTTTGCAGGGGGAGCTATTTCATGGCAGTCAAGACTACAGAAGTGTGTTGCTTTATCCATAACCGAAGCAGAATACATTGTTGTCGCAGAAGCTGAAAAAGAGATATTGTGGTTAAAGCGTTATCTCCAAGAATTTGGAATCAAGCAAAAGGAATATAAGGTACATTGTGACAATCAGAGTGCTTTGGAATTGAGCAAGAACTTCATATTCTCGTACAAAACATATTGATATTCAGTATCATTGAATACGCGAAGTAATGGATCGACAACTGTTGAGACTAGTGAAGATTCATATGAAGGAGAATCCAGCTGACATGTTAACAAAAGTGGTGACTTGAGAGAAGTTAGAGCTATACAAAGATATAGCCAGGATGCTTGTCCCGAATATGGCTGGAGGGGGAGAATTGAAGAAGTCCAGCCTATAAGAAGGTCAACAATGGCTGCAGGGCTGCTAAGGGTTGCTGTCAAGTATGGCTGGCTGCTTATTCAATTATTACTACAAATTCAGTTCAAGAAATGCTACAAAGTAGCAAAGTTTGAATTGTATTTTTCTTGTCATTGATGTCATCAATGACATCAAGGGGGTATAATTTCCCCTATAAAAGGAGCTGCTGAGTTCCTTCATTATACATCACCAAGAACACCAAGAAGAGTGTAATGTGTGAGGTTGAGAGTTGCTTTGTAATTCTATTCTTGTAAGTAATAGAAGAAATTTTTCTTTCAAATTTGTGTTTACTAACGCTCAGTTGTTCCTTTGGCTTCAACAGTCTCTTCATTAGAAAACTGGAATGAGGAACTGGTTCATGAAATCGAGCATGTGCAGTAACTTTTTGGGAAAATCTAATCCTCAAGGAATATTTGATTTATGTGTTCATCATCATCAAAAAGGGGAAAATTGATGAAGCATAGACATTGAGTTCTATGTATTGTTTTAGTGATTTGACAAATCTTTTCAGGAAACAAATATATTGCCTAAAGAACCTGGTCCATTCCGTAAAGTCAGTTGTATCGGAATCTTGTTCTCATGAGGAATCACGTTGGAAGTTGATTATGAAACATCTGGTCCTTCGTCCTTAAGAAATATACCCACACTTTTCGAGAAGCATCATCAATGAATGTTAAAAAATATCATTTGCCGCCGAGTGATTCAACCTTTAAGGGACCACAAACATCAGAGTGTACCAGACCGAGTAACTCTGATCTTCTCGTTGAAGATGAATTAAACGAGACTCTATGTTGCTTACTAAATAGACAATGATTGTAAGGATCTAGTGCAGCATCTTTGTCCACATTGATAGGCTCCTTCTTCATCAGGGTAGACAACCCTTTCTCACTCATGTGGCCGAGTCTCTGATGCTATAAATTTTGAGAAGCCTCCTTTTCCACTACATTGAGGCTATCTGTGAATATCTTCACATAAGTTTTGTATGACGTGCCATAAATATGTCCTCGAGCGACTGTCATAACATCTATTGACAATTTCCATATGCCTTTATCGAAATTATTATTATAGCCCTGTTTGTCAAGAGCTACAACTAAAAGAAGATTCAGCCGAAGATCTGGCACATAGCGGACATCTTTCAAAGTGATTGTACTCCTGGAACTTGTCTTTATCTGGACATCACCAATTCCTACAACCCTAGAGAAATTGGAATTCCCCATCTTTACAACTCCAAAGTCTCCAGCTTTATACGTTGTAAAGTATTCCTTATGTGGAGTAGCATGGTAGGTTGTTGCAGTATCTACCACCCATTCAGAATCTTCTGTTGAGACGTGAAGGCATGTCTCATTATGGATTGAACAATAAGCTACATCTCCAGGAATAGTAACTAATGTTTCTCCACCCTTGTTCTTCGGTTGCGAACTGCTCTGTACTTGCTCCTCTTTCCATTTGTAGCAGTTCTTCTTCATATGTCCTTCAATTCCACAATGATGGCACCTATATGTTGGTTTCCTGCCATCAGTGGATCTGCCTCTACTTTTGCTTCTGCCTCTCCATTTGTCTTTACTACTCTTTTGTTGCCTCCCCCGCTTCTCTGTGACAATGGCATGGGTATAATCTTTGCCTATGTCCTTTCTCCATGCCTCTTCACTAAATAGAGCATCCTTGACCATTGACATGGTAAGTTTGCCATTTGGAGCTGAGTTGCAGAGTGATACGACCAGCGTTTCCCAACTATCGGGAAGGGAACTGAGTAGTAATAGCGCCTGAACTTTATCGCCAAGTGGCATCTCTACAGACGACAACTGGTTGACCAAGTTCTGGAACTCACTGGTATGCTCGGCAATTGAAGTTCCATTTTTAAGCTTCATGTTGAATAAACACCTCATCAACTGGATCGTTTGAGCTCCGATTAAGTCGTCATTTAGTGCGTTGGATTCAGTTCAACGAGAAGAATCCAATGGTGCAATCAGAATTGGATTTCAAATAAAATTCAAAAAATCTAAAATTCGACCCGTCACCGAAAAACTCGACCAATACTTCTAATTTGGCTCTGATACCACTTGTTGAAGCCAAAGGAACAATTGAGCGTTAGTGAAAACAAATTTGAGAGAAAAATTTTCTTTTATTACTTACAAGAATAGAAATACAAAACAACTTTCAACGTCACACATTACACTCTTCTTGGTGTTCTTGGTGATGTATAATGAAGGAACTCAACAGCTCCTTTTATAGGGGAAATTATACCCCCTTGATGTCATTGATGACATCAATGACAAGAAAATACAATTCAAACTTTGCTGCTTTGCAGCATTTCTTGAACTGAATTTACAGCTATAATTGAATAAGCAGCTAGCCATATTTGACAGCAACCATTAGCAGCCATGCAGCCATTGTTGACCTTCTTATAGGCTGGACTTCTTCAGAGACACCAACACCAAGTAATCACATACGCATGCATCTCTAGGACCAGGTCCATCGTCAGATTTGTCAATCATCAAAAATACATAAACAGAAAATTCTCAGTATCACTGCTAAGAACCAGATTCATAAAGCTATCCTCGAAATTACTCCTCTTGAAAGTAGGATTGTACACTAAACTAGGAAATATAGCAGTAATACAAAGTTGTCATCAAAGTTTGTCTTACCAAGTCAGTAATTGATTGAATAGCATGGACGAACCATTATATAGTTTTTACCCCATGATAAAGCTTAATAGACTGCTCTTTCTATATTTTATTACCAAGTCAACAACATGTTGATTGTTTGTTCGCTTGTATTGACTATGGTATTCAAGTAATCAAATGTGTCATATTTCAATTATTATTTTTAAAACTATATATATTCGAGATAGTTATATCTGGTATGCCTCCTCTCTTTTGTCAGGTATTGCAGGAATATGTTAATATATTTTCTCAAAGGAAAGAATAATTCAATAGTTGTTCATGGAATAATCAAATTATAACAAGTTCTATGCTGTTGAATTTTCTAAATTACAACAGCTTAAACTATGTTTAAACTCAGTTATGATTAGAGTGTGTATGCATCAATTTACGACATTATAGAGATCAGTCTGAAGAAATTGTTAATCAGTAGCAATTCATAGAGAAGATGAAGACCAGATGCAATGAAGAAGAAGAAGAAGAAGAAGAAGAAAGGGACAGTTATTGGAATGTATTGTATTGTATATATGTTTATGAATCTGTACATGAGTT
>JAOTQR010010728.1:0-18087 GCA_025774065.1 Solanum ossicruentum
TTGTCACTGTTTATCTATTTTAAGGCATGCTAAGGGTACAAACCCCATATGATAAGTATAGTAAGTGTATAGTACAGATTGGTTCTCCCGGGCCTTATCGGCGACGGGTGCCGGTCCGTCCTAATGGGACTTGGGGCGTGACAAATATATCTCAAAATTCGTTCGTGATTTTGAATATCTGACTTCATGTTCTTGATCGATGGGCAAAATTGAATGGGAAATGGGTATAACCTAGATTTTATATGGCCCATACGAAAAATGATTTTCGCCAAATTTGTAATTTTCAGAAACTATTCGCTACGGCTCCACGGCGCTGACCTATCATGGAGCAGTGTTGTGACTTCCTTAATTTTTTAGTTTTTGCCTAAGGTATTGGGGTCTTGGCCCCATGCCCTTATGTGCATGAAAATACCTATACTTAGCTATTTTTAATTTTATATCACTCAAGACACTCTCAAAACCCTATCTAACACTTAACCAAATATTTCATCCAAATTCAAGTGTCCCAAGCATAATTCTGGATCTCAAGAACACCATTCAAGCTCCAAGTCCCATTCATGTATAGATTAAGGAAAAACTCAACTAAAGGTTTGTGGGCTTCAACCATTGGGTCCTTTCCCCCATAGTGCTCAAACTTCCTATCTTATGAAAATTGTATGTTTTCAAGTTGTATTATCTATGAGTATCTTTTATTGTGGATTATAAGCGTGAAAATGTTGGGGTTTTATGAAATGTTGATTAAATATGCATGTCTATCTATCTCAAGCATATGCTGTGAGTTGGTTTTGTCTATTGAGATTATGTATATTTTGAGCTATGATCTACTATGAGATTTGATGATAGATTTCAAGGTATCTTACATAAGGGTTTTACAAAATGTTGGTGAGTTTATTTGCATTGAGTTTTCTCACTTGATTTTACTCTTGAATTGCATAATTTTGAACAAGCATACACACCCACCAAGTGTTTGATAAAATGTCAAGTCAAGAATTCTCAAGTTATTTACATGTTTTATAAGCCAAGTGACTTCACGATGAATATGAGTTATCAAGTATGTTATGAATTCATGAAATTAGCTATGATTATGCAAGTATGAAGTTAAGCCCTATTTTCAAGATTTTGTCTCTTGTGAGCCTTTGATGTTAATGCAAGGGTAATGTTTGATGATAATCTATTCTCGTATTTCAAGTTAGGCTCACCATTAGAGGTCAAGTATGTTAGAGCTACTCCTGTCATAATGCTATGTTTATTACAAGCCATTAAAGTATGATTATTATTATGAGTATTCCGTGGGATTGGACTTAGCACTGATGGATGGAGGGTTTACGCTCTCTCCTTGAACTATGTGCCAACATAGGATTATGTTATACCCTTGCTACTAGTGAATCTATTTAGTACACTTTCTCTTGAATTTCTTCCCGAAATGAGATGGGCTCCCGTAAGGTGAAGTTTTTCTAATCATTTCAGAAATGGGATGGGCTCCCGTTAGGAAGGTTACTTCTCTGAAATTGGACAGGCTCCCATACCATGTATGGTTTACCTTGGCAAGTAGACCACCTCTTTACCGGTGAGGGGTAATCATCGGGAATCCAAGTTGTAGCTCGCTTGGTCTTATTCTATGTCGGTTGAGGTCTCTTCCCACACAAATGTTGTGATCTATACGTTGATTGAGTTACAAGCATATTTTACTTCAAGCATTGATCATGCATGCCATATTGAAATTATGCTCATGTATTGCCTATTAATATGCATTTTGACTATATTGGCTTATGTCTCGTTGCATTGCATCCTACATACTTAGAGCATTCAAACATACTAACACATCATTTTGCCTACAAAATATCACCATGTAGGGAACAGAGCCCCTCTTGATCATCTTCCACGAGGCTAGTACAAGCTTGGTGATTCATAATGTTCAGGGACACTATCTACTTTCTAGCTATTTAAGACTTCTTGAGTTGAACATTTGGCATTATGAGGGTGAGCCCAGAAAGTGTCTGGGCACATGCTCCAATCTATGCTTAGAGGTGTTGTTGAACAATTGATGTACTTATGCTTGAGCTTTGACTCTTTATGCTTTATTGTCACGACCCAAGCCTAGGGCCTAGATGTGAGAAGATGCAAGGGGAACCCGAAAGGACTCCAAGCAAGCGTCATAAAGCATCATTACACATCCTTGGTTGCGGAAGCAATAAATCAAGCATCAAAGATAAAAGAATGGGGAAATCGGGGCTAAGGGAAAAGCTTGCACAATATCATGGTCATAAGACAAGAGTTAAACTCATATATATATACATAACATGTCCAACAAACACCTCTAATACATAGATAAGAGCGGGGGCCAAGACAAAGTAACCGGGCTTACCCTCATAGTCAAAATAAACAATAAAGATGAGTGTCTCAATACATAATAGAAGAAGCATAGACTAGGTCCCCAAAGTGGAGGACTCACTAACTAGCTTGAATAGCACCGAAATAGCCATGTAGAGGAGGATGATCAACTTGGGTATCGGGTCCTACATGGTGACATCATGTAGGCATAGAGTATGCATTATTATGCTTGAATGTACTATGTATGTAAGATGCAATGCAACAATAGATAGACATCATAATCAAAATGCATAATATTAAGCAATAGGCATAATATACAATATGACATATATGATCAATGCTTAAGTAAAATATGCTTAAGTAACTCATGCTCACATAGGATATTATATGTGTAGAAGAGACAAAGTATAAACCATGGGTGTGTGGCATAAACTCCTCACATGGTTGATGATAATCACACCTTAGCAACACAGTGACAAAGTATAAACCCCTCGCATGGTTGATGAGTATAAACCCCCAACATGGTTACCCGGGCTCTTGTCCCTCTGGATTTAAATGGTCTAATGGAAAACTCTATATAGATTATATCATATACTTAAGCTCATTTGATCATCATATAGTCATTCATATCATATATCCTGCTTTGGACCTTCAACTACTCAAGAAATCACATCCGGATATTTTATCAAACACTTCGAGGGTGTGAAATGGTAGTATAAAACCATGCTATTTAGAGATGAAATAATGCAATAAAATCCATTGGAAAACCATTAATCAACACTATGCAACACCCTCAAGACACATACATCAAAATCCATCATCAAATCTTACAATAGATCCTCAAAACATAACAAAACAGTCACAACTTTACATAACTTTAATATAGTGCGCAGTGAATTTCATAATATGCAAGACCCATTTGTAAATCAACTTTAAATCATGCAATTTGAGTAAAAAAAGACTTGGATATCATGGGTGAAAGGAACCCATGAAATAAACTCACATACCTTAGCATATACATGAACTTTGTGAAGATTGAAGATGGAGACTTGAAAATTGAAGAAGAACCTTGAAGGAGAACCTTAGCTTGCGATGAGGGTTTGGGATTTGAGTTTGGGGGGGGGGGTGAAAATATGACTAAGTGTTTTGGGGAGTATTGGAAAATGTTTAGAATGACATAAGAGTGAAATTTAGCTAAGTATAGGGAAAAAACATATTTGGGAAAACTTAGGCCCAACACTTAGAATATTTTGGACGAACTAAAAAAAAGTACCCATTTTGTACAGAGGCGCGTCGTGGAAGCGACGTGGATACTTTTGAAATAGCGTTCTTTAAATTTCGTAATTGCTAAATTCTTACTCCTAAACTGGGGATTAGACCCTTCCCCCATCATTTGGACCCACTGAACAAGAATCCAAAGTTGGATTTTCTAAATAACGAATGGATTTTGAGATATATGACAATTAAAATTCTGGGCATTTCGAGGCACGTTTTTGGGCACTTTTTGGGGTCGTCAGAATATCCCCCTTGCGTTTTCATCCCCGAATGTAAAAGAGATGTACAAGACAAGAGTGATCATCACAAATCAGCCCCAACAAGAATACAACAAATATGCAAAACACTATTTTCAAATTCTTAACATAAGTGTGAAATCATCATAAGTTTACCAACTTAAACATTAATGCATATGAATGACTTAGGGGCTGAAATATGAGACTTGAAATCACAAAGGGGACTTAGGATTAGTAAGTTAGGCTTGAGTGGAGTGGAAATGATAAGGATACTGCTTTTGCAAGTTTGCTTCGGCCTCCTAAGTAGCACTTTTGATTTGTTGGTTCCTCCAAAGGACCTTAACAGATGACACCTATTTGTTCCTCGATCTCTTTACTTGCCTATCCAAGATCTGAACCAGAACCTCCTCATAAGTCAAGTTATCCTTAACAACACCCACAACATCAAGAGGCACAATGGAATTAGGATCACTAACACATTTTCTCAACATCAAGATATGGAACACCAGGTGAACCAAATTGATTTCTCTAGGAAACTTCAACTCATAAGCTACCTTACCAACCCTCTCTATCACCTTATAAGGACCAACATACCTTGGACTTAACTTTCCCTTTTTACCAAAATGTACCACACCTTTCATTTGAGAAACCTTCAAATAGACACAATCACCCACTTGGAATTCTAAGTCTTTCCTTCTTACATCTGCATAAGATTTTGATGACTTTTGGTTGTCCTCAACCTTTCCCTAATCATCTTAACCTTCTCAAGATCCTCCATAACCAGATCCGGCCCCAATAAAGTCACCTCTCCAACCTCAAACCAACCCACCGGTGATCTATAACATCACCCATAAAGAGCCTCAAATGGAGCCATTCCGATACTAGAGCGATAGCTATTGTTGTAGGCAAACTCGATCAATGGAAGCTGATCATCCAAAATACCTTTAAGCTCCAAGACACAAGCCCTAAGCAAATCCTCAAGTGTTTGAATGGTTCTTTCAGCTTGGCAATCCGTTTGAGGGTGGAAAGCCTTACTAAGGTGAACTTTGGTACCAAGACCCCTTTGAAAAGACCTCCAAAAGTGTGAAGTGAATTGTGCACCACGATCAGATATGATGGATGAAGGAACCATATGCATCCTCACTAACTCATGGATGTACAACGTTGCATACTCTTCGGCCCCATATGTAGTCTTAACCGGTGGAAAGTGAGTTGATTTCGTCATCCAATCAACCACCACCCATATGGAATCAAAACCTTTTCTTGTCTTGGGCAACCTAACCACAAAATCCATATTAATCACCTCCCACTTCCAAGTTGAAATCTCTATGTTTTGGGATAGGCCACTCGACCTTTGACGTTCGGCTTTGACTTGTTGACAACTATGGCAATCATAAATGAATTTGGCAATGTCCCTCTTCATGCCTCCCCACCATTACACATCTCTCAAGTCTCTATACATTTTGGTGGAATCGGGGTGGATAGAATTAGATGAACTATTGGCCTCAGTAAGAATTTTGTCCCTCAAACCATCAACACAAGGCACACACATCCTACCTTGGTATCTAAGGGCACCATCTCCCCTTTGGGAGAAAATCTCTATGTTACCCTCTTTCACCAAGGCCTTCAATTCAAGCAAGGAGGAGTCAAGATCTTGTTTTGCTATCACCTCATCAACTAAAGAAGATTTGGAACCATCAATAACAACAACACCATCACCACCAACCTCTTCCAACCTAACCCCTAATCTAGCCAATATATGCACCTCCCTAGCTATTTCCATATCACCACCATCAACATGAGCTAGGCTACCCATGGACACCTGACTCAAAGCATCCACCACCACATTTGCCTTATCCGGATGATAATGTACACTTATGTCATAATCTTTGAGAAGTTCTACGCACCTTCTTTGCCTCAAGTTGAGATCTTTTTGAGTGAAGACATATTGGAGGATCTAATGATCGGTGAACACATCCACATGCACCCCATACAGATAATGATGCCAAATCTTTAATGCAAACACCACAGCGCCTAACTCTAGATCATGGGTAGGGTAGTTCCTTTCATGTACTTTGAGTTGTCTAGAAGCATATGCTATGGCCTTACCATTTTGAATAATCACATAACCCAAACCAACTCTATATGCTTCATGATACACAACAAAACCCTCAAGCCCATCCGATAGTGACAATATGGGAGCGTACAAAAGCCTATCCATCAATGTTTGGAAGCTTCTCTCACATTCATTGCTCCACACAAACTTAACCTTCTTTTGAGTCAATTTGGTCATAGGGGATGCAATGGAGGAGAACCAATTCACAAATCTTCTATAGTAACCCGCAAGACCCAAGAAGCTTCTAATATTCGACGTACCAAAATTCACACTTGTCATATTTAGCATACAATCTCTCCTCCCTCAACCTTTGCAACACAACCCTCAAATGATCCATATGCTCCTCCTTACGATGTGAATAGAACAAAATACCATCAATGAAGACCACAATAAAGGAATCAAGGTAAGGTTTGAAGACCCCATTCATTAGGTCCAGAAAGATGGCCAGCGCATTGGTTAACCCAAAAGACATCACCACAAACTCATAATGCCCATATCTAGTTTGGAAGGCTGTCTTGGAAATATCACACTCTCTCACCCTCATTTGATGATGCCCGCACCAAAGATCAATCTTAGAGAAGAAGCTAGTCCCTTGCAATTGGTCAAACAAGTCATCAATTCTTAAAAGAGGATATCTATTCTTTATAGTGACCCTATTGAGTTGCTGTAATCAATGCACATTCTAAGTGACTTATCTTTCTTTTTCAGAAACAACATTAGAGCACCCCAAGGTGATTCACTAGGTTTAATAAATCCCTTTTCCAACAAATCTTTCAATTTCTCTTTTAACTCCTTCAACTCCACCGGGGCCATACAATAAGGGGAAATCAAGATAGGTTGAGTATCTAGAAGGAGATCTATACCAAAATCTATCTCCATTTTGGGAGGGACACTAGGAAAGTCATTTGGGAAGACATCAATAAACTCGTTTACAACGGGGATCGACACTATGAAAGGGACTTTGGACACCACATCCTTAACTCTCATAAGTTGATACAAACATCCCATAGAAATCAACTTATGGGCTTTAATGCATGAAATGAATCTACCCTTGACCACCACATATTGACTTTCCCACTCAAGGACGGGTTCATTAGGAAATTGAAACTTGACCCTACCGGTTCTACAATCAATAGAAGCATGCTAGGCATGATACCAATCCATCCCAAGTATGAAATCAAAACCTACCATGTCTAATTAAACAAGATCACAAGGTAACAACCTATGCAAAATGCAAATAGGATAACTTCTATAAACTTTCTTAGCAACAATAGCAGCACCAATAGGAGTAGACACTTCATATGACTCATACAACAACTCGGGGACAACATAGAACCTTTTAGCCACAAGAGGGGTAACAAAGGAAAGAATGGCACCCGGATCAATCAAAGTATACACATTAAAGTCAATGATTTTCAACATACCGATAACAACATCGGGGACCTCACCAACCCCTTGCCTTCCATCTAGCAAAAAATTGATTGTGCCTTGGGGACCTCTCCCCGATGGAACCGCATTAGCAACCTGGATCTTGCCACAGTTTCTGGGATAATCTACCTTCTTGTGACCAAGCTCCCCAAATTCACAGCATGCATTAGAACCCTTCAAACATAGGCCTCCATGCCTCCTTTCACATTTAGGGCACACATCAGTAGGAGCCACCCCAACAATGCCTAGGGAAGTCATTGGGAGACCCCTATTAGTGGAATAAGGAGGCCCTCGGCCTTGACGAAATTTAACACCCTTTTGGAATTTACCCTCAAATCGGGCCCTCTTGGCCTCATGCCCCCTTCTCTTCCTCAATTTCTCCTCCTCTATTTGCTCGGCGTAGGTCATCAACCGAGACAAGTCCATGTCACTAATTAGCATGGCAGATTGACATTCTTATCTTACCAAGTTAGAGAATTCCATCACGAACTTGTTCATCCAAGATCTAGGATCGGCTACCAAAAGACGAGCAAACTTTAAAAGTTGATTAAACTTGATGGAATACTGCCTCACACTCATAACACATTGTTTCAAGTTCATAAACTCTACGAACATTGCTTCCCTAAGCTCAAGGGGGGAAAACCAGTTAAGGAAAGAGAATTTGAACTCCTCCCAAAGCACCACATTACCAACCCCCTTCTCACCCTTCATTGATCATACCTTATTTGAGCTACCCCGTTGAGTTGGTACGCTGCCAACTCCGCCTTTTCCTTTAGACCAATACCCATGATATTCAAGATTTTATAAACCTCATCAACGAACTCTTATGGATCTTCATCCACCAATAACCCATAGCAAACCAGAGGATTCATCCTCATGAAGTCTCTTACCCTATCTCCCGAGTAGTAACATGTGGGGCTTGGACCCTTTGTTGGACTTGGTTGGCCACCACTTGGGCAAGCATAGTAAGAGCATCCCATAGCTCACCATTGGTATGTTGCTCATCGAGAGTTTGGGCCCATCTTCCTCTAGTGTTTGGCATGATCTAGCATAGCAAAGAACAATCATTAGGGGGGGAAAACTTACCTCAAATCTATAGCACGACTTAGAACATGAAAAAGGGAAATATTTCCTACAACGCCTCATAGCCTCCTATTAATAGTCATGGTGCACTTCACAACCATGAATAGGACTCTAATCAAAGCGGTGTATTGGACTCCGAGGATCTATCAACCTTGTGCTCTAATACCAAGTTTTTAACGACCCAAGCCTAGGTCTTAGATGTGACATCGTGCAAGGGGAACCCGAAGGGACCCCAAGCAAGCCTCAGAAAGCATCATTACACATCCTTAGTCGGGGAAGCAATAAATCAACCATCAAAGATAAAAGAATGTGGAAACCGAGGCTAAGGGAATAACTTGCACAATATCATGGTAAAAAGACAAGTGTTAAACTCATATCATAAATACATAACATATCCCGCAAACACCTCTAATACATAGATAATAACGAGGGCTAAGACAAAGTAACCAGGCTCACCCTCATAGTCAAAATAAACAATAATGATGAATGTCTCAATACTTAATAGAAGAAGCATAGACTAGGTCCGCGAAGTGGAGGACTCACGAACTAGCTTGAATAGCACTAAACTAGCCACGTGGATGAGGATGATCAACTTGGACACCGGCTCCTATATGGTGACATCTTATAGGCATAGAGTATGCGTTAGTATGTTTGAATTTACTAAGTATGTAGGACAAAATGCAACAATAGATAGGCATCACAATCAAAATGCATAATTTTAAGAAATAGGCATAATATACAATATGACATTTAGGATCAACGCTTGAGTAAACATGCTTAAGTAACTCATGCTCATATAGGATATCATATGTGTAGAAGAGACCAAGCTAGCTATTCAAGGTATAAATCCCTTGATGGTTGTGTGGTATAAACCTCTCAGATGGTTGATGATAATCACACCTTATCAACATGGTGATTAAGTATAAACCCCTCACATAGTTGATGAGTATAAACCCCCAACATGGTTATCCGGGCTCTTGCACCCGAGATCGGGTATGGTCTAATGCAACACTTTATATAGAGTATGTCATACACATAAGCTCATTTCATCATCATATAGTCATTCATATCATATCTCATACTTTGGACCTTCAACTACTCAAGAAACCATATCCGGACATTTTATCAAACACTTAGAGGGTGTGAAATGGTAGTATAAAATCATGTAATTTGGAGATGAAATCATGCAAGAAAATCCATTATAAAACCATCTATCAACACCTTGCAACACGCTCAAGACATATACATCAAAATCCTACATCAAATCTTACAATAGATCCAAGATTTGTAGCTCCAAACATAGCAAAACAATCACAACTTTACATAGCTTTAACATAGTGTGCAGCGAATTTCATAATATGCAAGACCCATTTGTAAATCAACTTTAAATCATGAAATTTAAGTCGAGACTTTGGTATCATGAATGAAAGGAACCCATGAAAGTAACCTACATACCTTAGCTTATAAATGAGCTTGGTGAAGATTGGAGATGGAGACATGAAGCTTAAAGAAGAATCTTGAAGGAGAACGTTAGCTTGGGATGAGGGTTTGGGACATGAGTTTGGGTGGTAAAAATATGACTAAGTGTTTTCGGGTGTATTGGAAAATGTTTAGGATGATATAAGGGTGAAATTTAGCTAAGTATAGATAAAAACACGTTTGGAAAAAATTAGACCCAACACTTAGAATATTTTGGATGAACTAAAAAAAAGTGTCCATTTTGTACAAAGGATGCTGATTCCTCTCTGGAAATCATGTTCTTGAAATTTCATAATTGCTATATCTTTACTCTTAAATTAGGTTTAGACCCTTCTCCCTCTTATTTGGACCCCTTGAACAAGAATCCGAAGTCCAATTTTCGAAATAACGAGCAAATTATCAGATATATAAAAATTAAAATTTTGGGCATTTTGAGGAACATTTTTGGGCACTTTTTGGGGTCGTTAGATTTATAAATGTCAAGGCATCCCTTTTAGTCCCTTTTCCCCTTGTTTATACTCTTGTTGTTGTTTACCTAGCTTTCGCGACCAAGGTTGTGCAATTGATATGCTAAGAGGTTTATTTAGGTCCCTTCGGGTTCCCATTCACCATGTCACGTCTAGAAGGGTCATGAAAAATATGGTATCAGAGTATTAGGTTGTTAATAGTCCTCAGAATCCAACACACTCAACGATTAGAGTCTTGTTCATGGTTGTGAAATGTAACACAACATGAGCAAGAGGCTATGAGGCGTTTTAGAAAATATTTCCCTTCTTCGTGATCTATATCGTGCTATAGAAGTTAAGGTAAGGCATTTTCCTAACAAATGTTCTTTGATATTCTAGATCATGCCTATTCCAAGAGGAAGAAGAGCCCATACTCCTGAGGAGCAATTGGCCCCTCCCGCTCTTCAAGCACCTCAAGATGGGGAATGGCCCATGAAGAGTTTCGAGATGCTATACCATGTTGGCCCATCCCATGATCAATCAAATTAACCAAGGGTCCCAAGCCCCTCATGCTCTTAGTCCAGCCTCAAGGGTGAGGGATTTTACTGGAATGAATCCGTCGGAGTTTCATGGGTCCAAGGTGGATGAGGATCCACAAGAATTCATTGATGAGGTGTAGAAGGTGTTGTCCATTATAGGGCTTAACTCGGAGGAGAAAGCGGAGTCAACAGCCTACCAACTGAAAAGGATGGCTCAAATATGGTTCACTCAATGGAATATGGAGAAGGGAAATGGTGATGCTATCCCTTGGAAGAATTAAATGCGGCATTTCTCAACCGGTTCTTCCCTATTGATCTTAGGGAGGCAAAAATGATGGAATTTATGAATCTAAAGCAAGGTTCTATGAGTGTGAGGGATAATTACCTCAAGTTCAACCAACTCTCCAAGTATGCCCCATACTTGGTTGCCGAGCTGAGGTCAAGGATGAACAAATTTGTGTCGAGGGTATCTGACTTGATGAGGAGTGTCGAACTGCCATGTTAGTGGTTGACATGTATTTGTCCCGCCTCATGACGTATACTGAACAATTGGAACGGGAAGAGCTTAGAAACAGAAGGGGTATGGGGCCAAGAGGGCCCATTTTGAAGGTGGGTTCCAAGGTTCTAAAGGTGGCCAGTTTCCTCAAAGCCACCAGCTCCAAGGCCAAGGATCATCCAATGCTTCCAATAAGAGGTTTGCCAAAGATAGGGTACCTAATCAAAGGTTCTAAGGTGGTAATGGAGGAGTTATAAAGCATAGATGTCCAACGTGTGAAAAGAATTATAGTGGTCCTTGTTTGAGAAATTCAAATGCTTACTTTGGATATGGTGAAGTTGATCACAAGGTCATTGATTATCCTCATGCTCAACCTAAGGGTGGGAATGGTCGTCCACAAGGCCAAGGTGCAAATGCGGGTAAAAGGGGAAGAGGCCAACAAGGGGGTGCACTGAGGAAAAATAGATTTTATTCTCTTCAAGGGAAAAAAGTGGTGAATGAGGTACCCGATGTCGTCACCACTATGTTAAAGGTTTTTATTTTGATGTGTATTCTTTGAATGGCCCGGGTGCCACTCTTTCTTTTATTATTCCTGTTGTTGCCAAAAAGTTTCATGTTAGCCCCAAATTATTATGTGAACCCTATGAAGTGTCCACCCCATTGGTTAGTCTATTGTTGCTAAAAGAGCGCATAAAATCTTGCCTTGTGATTTTGTTAGTTGGGTATGGTCGATTTTGATGTCGTTCTTGGGATGGAATAGTTGCATGCATATTATGCTTTTATTGATTGTAGAACTCATAGGGTCAAATTTCAATTCCTAAATGAACCTGCCCTTGAGTAGGAAAGTTGTGATGTGGTGGTCAAGGGTAGATTCATTTATTGCATCAAAGCCCAAAAGTTGATTTCTAAGTGTTGTCTCTATCATCTTGTGAGGGTTAGGGATGTTAAGTTTAAAGTCCTTATAGAGTCGGTTCCTGTGGTTGATAAGTTTCTTTATGTCTTTCTCAATGAGCTTCCCGATGTTCCTCCCGAAAGGAAAATCGATTTTGGTATAGACCTTCTCCCCGTTAACCCATTTCTATTCCCCCTTACCATATGGCCCCAACAGAGTTGAAGGAGCAATTGATGGATTTTGTTCGAAAAGGGTGTCACGACCCAAGCCTAGGGCCTAGACATGGCACGGCGAATGGGGAACCCAAAAGAATCCCAACAAAGCCTCTTAATATATCATTATACATCATTGGTCAGGGAAGCAATAAAATAACAATAAGAAATAGTAAATATGGATAAATGGGGCTATGGGAAATCTTTCATATCATCATCATAGATTCAAAAAGAATCAAGGCTCATAGCATCCTTAAATAACTTGTCCAGCAATACCTCTAAATATAGAACTTAGCGGAGGCCAAGACAAGCAACCGGAATCACCCTTATAGTCAAAGCACACAAATAAAGGAAAGAGAGTCTTAGCATAACATAGAGAATAAGACATTGTCCTAGGAGTTGAGGACTCACCAACTAGCTTGAGGGAGATGATACTGGCCATATGGAGGAAAAGAATGATCAAGCGGGGCTCTAATTCCTACACGATAATATCATGTAGGCATAGAGTATGCGTTAGTACGTTTGAATGTACAAAGTATGTAGGATGCAATGCAACAAGAGATAAGCAACATAATTGATATGCATA
Organism: Solanum ossicruentum; assembly: GCA_025774065.1. NCBI lineage: Eukaryota > Viridiplantae > Streptophyta > Magnoliopsida > Solanales > Solanaceae > Solanum > Solanum ossicruentum. The sequence continues at coordinate 13,120 of JAOTQR010010728.1, forward strand.
AATATAGGTAATGAATAAGCGTATAGCTATGCTGCATGGATGATGCTTAGAGTAAATCATGCTTACATAGAACATAATATGTGCGTAAGAAGTGACCATGAATATATAATATCCAAGGACTACCACCTCCCTAGAGAGGCGATTGAGGGACAAACCCCTCAATGTGCTTATTGAGGTACATAACCCCCCAACATGGTAATACGGGCCTACTACCTCCCGAGCGAGGCAATCGAGGTATAGATCTATCAATGTGGTTATTGAGGTACATACCCACCAATAATGGTAGCATGGACCTATTACATCCCAACCGAGGCAATCGAGGTACCAACCCTTCAATGTGGTTACCCGAGCCTACAACTCCCCAAGCTAGGCTTGGTCAACTCATAACACTATATAGGAAAATGACATATATATACATTCCTTTCATCATCATAAAATCATTCAAATCATAAACCATACTTTAAACATTTAACAACTCAAGAATCCATTCCGATCATTTTATCAAACACTTGGCGGGTGTGTAATGTTAGTGTAAAACCATGCAATTCAAGAGTGAAATCATGCAAAAAAATCCAATGTAATTACCCACCAGTACTTGGTAACACGCTCACAAGATACATCAAGACCCTTCATAAAATCACAAGATAGATCTAAGATTCATAGCTCAAAACATGCATAAACAGTCATACTTTTACTAAACTCCAACATAATTCATAGTCTAATTCATAATAGAAGACCCATAAGTAAATTCAACTTAGAAACATGTAATGTAGGTAAAATGGATGCTTGATCACCATGGGTGAAAGGACTTAATGTTGAAACCCACATACCTTGACTTTGGAGAATTCTTGATGAAGATCGGAAATGGAGACTTGAAGCTTGTGTGAAATCCTCAAGATCTGGAAGGGTTTTGGGACTTGAAATTTGGGGTGAAATATTTGTCTAAGTGTTTGAGAGAGAATTGGGTAATGTATTGTATGATATGAAGGTGAAATATGGCTAAGTATAAGTGTTTTCACGCATGGGAAGACTTAGGCCCAAGACCCAAAAGTCTTGGACCAAACTAAAATAATAGGGCAAAAATAACCCTAGTTGGCGCCCAAGCCGCGTCGCACCAGGGGTGCAGATCAACACTAGATAAGGAAATTTTTGGACTTTTGATTTTGATATGGTTGTGCTAAAATTAAGGTTAGACCCATTTCCACTCAATTTTTCCCCTGATCAAAGATATGAAGTCGGATTTTTGATATTACGCACGAATTTTGAGATATATAGAAATTACAATTCTGGAAACTTCCGAGGCACTTTTTAGGGTCGTTTAAATATCTCCCCCTTGGGAAAATTCGTCCCCAAATGTCAAATAAGCATACATAAAAAGATTAATCATGAAGATCAACACCAATAAGAATTTTCCAAAATAACAACATAAGTGTTAAAATCACCATGAACTTTGTCAATACAAACATAAATGCATGCAAATGACATAGGGATGATACATGAGGCATGCAATCACATAGAAGACTTAGAATTAGTTCCTTAGGCTTCAGTAGAATGGAAGAGATAAGGATATCATGTTTGCATGTCCGCTTCGGCCTCCCTTGTTGTACTTTCGACTTGTTGAATCCTCCAAAGGACCTTAACGAAAGCCACATACTTGTTCCTCAACATCTTCATTTGTCTATCTAAGATCTCCACTGGAACTTCTTCATAAGTCAAGTTATCTTCAACTACACCCACAACATCCAATGAAACAATAGCATTTGGATCACCCACACACTTCATCAACAGAGACACATGGAAGATCGGATGAACTTTTTCACTAGGAAACTCCAACTCATAGGCCACCTTACCAATCCTCCTTATCAGCCAATAAGGACCCACAAATCTTGGACTTAATTTACTCTTCTTACCAAAATGAACCACACCTTCATGGGTAACACCTTCAAATAGACCCAATCACCAACTTTAAATTCAAGCTCCCTTCTCCTCACATCGGCATAGGACTTTTGACGACTTTGGGCTAATTTCAACCTTTCTATAAACAACCTTACCTTCTCCATAGCCTCCATGACCAGATCTGATCCCAACAAAGCCATTTCTACCACATCAAACTACCCAATCGGTGATCAACAATGTCTACCATAGAGGGCCTCAAAAGGAGTCATACCAATGCTAGAATGATGGCTATTTTTATAAGCAAACTCAATCAATGGAAGATGATCATCCCAACTATGCCTAAACTCTAATACACAAGCCCTATCAAGAGTTTGGATAGTTCTTTCATCTTGGCCATCCGTTTGAGGGTGAAATGTTGTACTAAGCTTTACCTTGGTTCCAAGACATCTTTGGGAGGACGTCAAGAAGTGTGAAGTAAATTGAGCACCACGATCTTATATGATGGACAAAGGAACCCCATGCAACATCACCAACTCATGAATGTACAACCTAGCATAATCTACAGCTCCATAAGTAGTCTTAGCCGGTAGGAAATGAGCCAATTTGTCATCTTATCAACCAAAACCCAAATAGAATCAAATCCCTTTCTAGTCTTAGGCAATCCAACCACAAAATCCATGTTAATTTTTCTTCCACTTCCAAGTAGGAATCTCTATGTCTTGGATTAGGCCACCCGACCTTTGGTGATCGTCTTTGACTTGTTGGCAACTATGACAACCGGATAAGAATTTGGCAATGTCATTCCTCATACCTCCCTACCACACATCCCTCAAATCTCTATACTAGGACCGGGGTGAATAGAACCTGAAGAATTATGAGCCTCATTAAGAATCTTCTCTCTCAAGCCATCAACACAAGGCACGCACAACCTACCTTGGTACCTAAGGGCACCAACTCCCCCTTCGTAGAAAACCTCCACCTTGCCTTCTCTCACTAAGGACTTCAATTCTAACAAGGAGGAATCAAAATCTTACTTTGCCTTTACCGCATCAACCAAGGAAGATTTTGAACCATCAATAACATATTAAGACGCTTGTTTGGGTCTCTTCGGGTTCCCAAGGATTGATGAGGTGCCCGATGTCATCGCCGGTTTGTTCAAAGTCTTTGATTTCGATGTGTATGTATTGATAGACCTGGGTGACACTCTTTGTTTTGTTACACCTTTTGTTGCCAAAATGTTTCATGTTGAGCCTGAATTGTTGTGTGAGTCCTATGAGGTGTCTACTCCTACTGGTCATCTACTGTTGCTATAAAGGTCCATAGAAATTGTCCCATTTACATCTTGCATAAGTTATTGCCTTGTGATCTTGTTGAGTTAGATATGGTAGATTTTGATGTCATTCTTGAGATGGATTGGTTTAATGCATATTATGCCTCTATTGAATGTAGAACCCGTAGGTTCAAATTCCAATTCCCAAATGAACCCATCCTTGAGTGGAAGAGTCATGATGTGGTTGTTAAGGATAGGTTTATCTCTTGCATTAAAGCCCAAAAGTTGAATTCTAATGGGTGTCTCTATCATCCTTTGAGGGTTAGGGATGTTGAGTCTAAAGTCCTACATATAGAGTCAGTTCCGGGGTAAATGAGTTCCTTGGGATCTTTCCAAGTGACCTTCTCGGTATTCCTCCCGAAAGGGAAATAGACTTTATTATAGACCTCTTTCACGATACTAAATCCATTTCTATTCACCCTTATCATATGGCATTAAATGGATTCAAGTAGAGTTTTCTCAAACATATCAATAACGAGTTGAAGGAGCAATTGAGGGACTTGTTGGAGAAGAGTTTTATTAGGCGTAGCCAATCATATTGGGGTACACTGGTGTTTTTTGTGAAAATGAAGGATGGGTCTCTTAGAATGTGTATTGATTGCCGATAACTTAATAGGGTTACCATCATGTAATGACCCAAAAATTGCCCAAAAACGTGCCTCGAAATTCCCTGAATATTAATTTTCATATATCTCAAAATTCATTTGTTATTTCGAAAATCTGACTTGATATTCTTGTTCAGTGGATCCAAATTAGGGGGGAGAGGGTCTAACCTCGATTTAAGAGAAAAGATTTAGTAATTACGAAAGTTCAAGAATGCAATTTCTAGAGAGGAATCTGCGTCTCTTCCGCGACGCACCTCTGTGTTAAAATGGTGCCTATTTTTGTTAGTTCATCCAAAATATTCTAAGTGTTGGGTCCAAGTGTTCCCAAACGTAATGTGCTTTTATCTATAATTAGCCAAATTTCAACCTTATATCATCCTAAATATTTTCCAATACTTCCCAAAATACTTAGCCATATTTTCACTCCAAAATTCAAGTCTCAAAACCCTCATATGGAATTAAGGATTTCCTTCAAGCTTCAAGCCTCCATTTTCAATCTTCCTTAAAAGCTTATCCAAAGCTAAGGTACATAGGTTTTAGCCATTGGGTTCTTCCACTCCCGGTGCCCTAATCTCCTTTATACTCAGTTTGCATGATTTAAAGTTGATTTTACATATGGGTCTTGTATATTAAGATATATACTGTACAATTGATTTGAGTTCATGAAAGTATGATTGTTTTTAGCATGTTTTGAGCTCTAAATCTTGGATCTAATATTGGATATGATGAGTGGTTTTTATGTGAATGTCATGGGGGTGTTGCAAAGTATTGATTGATGATTTTAAAATAGATTTTCTTGCATGATTTCATCTCTAAATTGTATGGTCTTTTTCCCTCATCCTCCCATATTGTTTTATAAAATGTCTAGCTAGGGTTTCTTGTGGAATTGAAAAGGACCAAAGAATGAGATATGATATGAATGATGTTGTGATGATGAAATGAGCTTATGTATATCATAAATTTTATATAAAGTGTTGTATTAGACCATGCCCAATCCAGTGGATGTAAGAACCCGGGAACCGAGATGGGGGTTTGTACTCATTAACCGAGGGAAGGGTTTAGTACTTATCCAACTAGTGATGGGGCGGCATCATCACTAACCAAGATGGGGGCTTGTACTCATCAACCGAGGGAAGG
>JAOTQR010010749.1:0-18084 GCA_025774065.1 Solanum ossicruentum
CCTTTTAGCTTGTCATTACTGTTTATCTTCCTAAAAGCATGTCAAACATAGAAATTCCTTATAATATGTATACAAAGAGCATAGATATAGGTTGGTTCTTCCGAGCTTTGTCAGGCAACGGGTGCCAGTTCGCCCTAAAGAGACTTTGGGGTGTGATAATGAATTATGGGCTTCTTTAAAAATCAAGTCCCTCAACCCATTAACATTTGGCAGATACAACCTACCTTGCTGTCTCAAGGCAGCATCTCCCCATTGGAAGACAACCTCTACTTTTTCCCTGTTTTACCAATGATTTAAATTTAACTAAGGAGGTATTAAGCTCTTTCTTGGATTTGGCCTCTTCACCCAAGGAAGATTTGGAAGCATCTAAAACCCTCATACTTCCATTTTCGGCTTCATCCAACCTAACTCCTAACCTAGCCAATCAATGAACTTCCTTTTCTAACTCCTTCTTACCATCATCAAGGTGAGCTACACTCCCAATGAATACCTTGATTAAGACATCAGCCACAAGATTAGCTTTTCCCAAGTGGTAATGCACACTCATGTCACAATCCATAAGGACTCTCAACTACCTTCTTTGCCTCAAATTGAGATATCTTTGGGTGAATACATATTGAAGACTCTTGTGATCAGTGAAGACATCAATATGAAATCTATACAAATAATGGCGCCATATCTTCAAGGCAAATACCACGGCTACTAGATTAAGGTCATGTGTAGGGTAATTATGCTCAAGCACCTTTAGTTTCCTAGAAGCATAGGCAATAACCTTTCCACTTTGCAACAATACACACCCCAGATCAATTCTTGAAGAAACACAATAGACAACAAACCCTTAAAACCGTTTCGGCAATGTAAAGATAGAAGCAAATGTAAGCATATGCTTTAAAGTTTGAAAGCTCTTCTCATATTTATTGGTCCAAAGGAATTATCCTTATTTTATGTCAACATTATCAATGTTACGCACCGGACCTAGGGCCTAGACGTGACTGGTGAATAGGGAACCCGAAGGAACCCCAAACAAGCCTCGTAGCATATCAATACACATTCTTGATTGTGGAAGCAATAAAATATGACATTAAGAGATAAGTATAACAACGAAAATGGGACTAAGGGTAAACTTCCATATCATAACCTCAAGGAACAAGAGAGTCAAAACTCATAGTATAGATACATAACATGTCCAACAACACCTCTACTACATATATAAGAGCAGGGGCCACGACAAGCAATCAGGCTCACCCTCATAGTCAATAGATGAATAAAAGTAGAGTAGTCTTAGTACAAAGCAAGATATAATAAGTAGTGTCCTCGAAATGGAGGACTCACCAACAAGCTTGAGGGAAAATCATTCTAGCTACGTGATCAGTGTGCTAGTTCCTATATGGTGACCGACATGGTGACATCATGCAGGTACAGAGTATGCATTTATGTTTGAATTTATTAAGTACATAGGATGCAATACAACAAGTGATAGGAATCATAAGTAAAATGCATAACCATAAGCAATAGATAGCACACTAACAATATGACATGTATGAATGATGCTTGAAGTAAAACCATGCTTATATAGGACATAATACGAGTGTAAGGAGTGACCACTATAGTGCACGCAAAGGCCTACCACCCTCCTTAGATAGGCTCATGAGATACAAATCCCTTCATGATGTTGATGGAGTAAAAACCCCCAAACAAGGTTGGTGGGTACAAACCCCCAACAAGGTTACCTAGGCCTACCACCCCCCCAATTAGGCGATCAAGGTACAAACCCCTCAATAGGTTACCAAGGCCTACAACCCCCTAAGCTAGGCTTGGTCATCCCCTACAATATAGAGATACACTCCTCCCATCATCATTTACATACATTCCTTTTTATCATCATTCCTTCATTCTTTCACCATCATTTCATCATCATAAAGTCATTCAATTCATTAGACATAAATAGGACCTTCAATTCCTCAAGAAACAATAAGCGGACATATTATAGAACACTTAGAGGGTGTGTAGTGCTAGTATAAAATCATTCAATTCAAGAGGGTTATAATGTTATAAAATACAACGTAAAATCATAAATAGATACCTAGTAACACCCTTAAGAAATATACATCAAAACGTTTCATCAAATCTCACAATAGATCTTGGTTTAATAGCTCAAAACATGCTAAAACAGTCACAATTTCATAAACTCCAATATAGTGTGCAATGAATTTCATAATAAGTAAGACCCATGACTAAATCAACTTTAAATCATCGAATTTAAAGTAAAAGGAGGCTTGGGCATCATGGGTGAAAGGAACCCATGAAGAAACCCACATACCTTAGCTTTGGAGATGAATTTGATGAAGATTAGAGATGGAAACTTGAACCTTGAGTGCAATACTTCAGATCTGAAAAGGTTTTGAGACTTGAGTTTAGGAGTAAAATATTTGGCTAAGTGTTTGAACGAGTATTGGAGAATGTTTAGAATGATATCATGGTGAAAAATGGTCAAGTATAGGTATTTCCACGCTTGGAAAAACTTAGGCACAAGACTTAAAAGTCTTTAACTCAAGAAAAAATAACTGAGAAGAATTTACATAGTTCCGCATCGTGGTTGTCACGAAGACCGAGTTTACACATGTCCGCGACAGCTGCACGTCGCAGCATTGTCACGGACAGCCACTAGATAAGCAAAATTATGAAAATTAGAATTGCTAATTTTTTGGTCTTAAATCGGAGCGAGACCCATCTTCCACTCAAAATGACCCCCTGAATAAGAACATGAAGTCAAATTTGCAATATCGCACACAGAATTTGAGATATATGGAAATTACGAATATGGGCACTTTCAAGGCACATTTTCGAGCACTTTTTAGGGTCATTTCAATATCTCCCCCTTGGGAATATTCATCCCTGAATGTTAAAGAAATGTATATGAGAGACATAAACAAGACAAATTCAGCCCACATAAGGATGCAACAATGCACTTAAACATCATTTCAAAATCTCATCATAAGTCTAAAATCATCATGAACTAGTCAATTTATACATGAACATCTGCAATGGCATGAGGGTTGAACTTAAGATTTGAAATCATAGAAAGGACTTAGATCAATACCTTAGGCTTGAGTGGAGTGGAAAAGGTAAGGATAATGCTTTTCAAGTCCACTTCGACCTCCCAAGTAGCACTTTCCACTTGTTGATTCATCCAAAGGACCTTAACGGAAGCGACCTCTTTGTTTCTCAATCTCTTCACTTGCCTATCCAAGATCTGAACCAGAACCTCTTCATAGGTCAGATTATCTTCAACAACACCCACAACATCAAGAGGTATAACAGCGTTTGGATCACCTGCGCATTTCCTCAACATGGACACATAAAACACTGGATGAACTAAATCCATCTCACTACGTAATTCCAACTCATAAGCTACCTTGCCAATTCTCCTCATTAACCTATAAGGACCAACATATCTTGGGCTAAACTTGGCTTTTTTACCAAAATGGACCACACCCTTCGTGGGTGACACCTTCAAGTAGACCCAATCATCAACTTTGAATTCAAGCTCCCTCCTTCTCACATCGGCATAAGATCTTTGATGACTTTGGGGCGTCTTCAACCTTTATCTAATCATTCTAACCTTCTCAAGAGCCTCTATAACTAGATCTGGTCCCAACAATGCTACCTCACTAACCTCAAACCAACCAAGAGGTGATCTACAATGCTTACCATAGAGGGCCTCAAAACGAGTCATGTTGATGCTAGAATGATAGCTATTATTGTAGGCAAACTCAATCAATGGAAGATGATCATCCCAACTACCCTTAAGCTCCAACACACATGTTCTAAGCATATCCTCAAGGTTTTGGATGGTACTTTCATCTTGGCCATCCGTTTGAGGGTGGAAACCTATACTAAACTTAACTCATGTACCAAGATTCCTTTGAAAGTGTCTTTAAAAATGTGAGGTAAATTGAGCACCACGATCTAATATGATGGACAAAGAAATCCCATACAACCTTACCAAGTCATAGATATACAACCTTGCATAATCTTCATCCCCATATGTGGTCTTAACTGGTAGAAAGTGAGTTGATTTTGTCATCCTATCAACCACAATCCACATGGAATCAAAACCCTTTCTAGTCTTGGGCAACCCAACCACAAAGTCCATATTTATCTCTTCCCACATCCAAGTAGGAACCTCAATGTCTTGGGTTAAGCCACCCGTCCTTTGATATTTGACTTTGACTTGTTGACAACTATGACAACCGAAAATGAATTTGGCAACGTCTCTCTTCATGCCTCCCAACCAATACACATCTCTCAAGTCTCTATACATCTTGGTGGAACCAGGGTGGATAGAATAAGAAGAATTATGGGCCTCATCAAGGATCTTTTCTACCAAGCCATCAATACTAGGTATACACAACCTACCTTGGTACCTAAGGGAACCATCTCCCCCTTGGGAGAAAACCTCCACCTTGCCCTCTTTCACCAAGGCCTTCAATTCTAATAAGGAGGGATCAAGATCTTGTTTTGCCATCACCTCATCAACCAAGGAGGAATTAGAACCATCCACAACAACAACATTACCATCACCAACTTCCTCCATCCTAACCCCTAATCTCTCTAACTGATGCATCTCCCTAGCCAACTTCCTTTCACCACCATCAACATGAGCTAGGCTACCCATAGACACCCTACTCAAAGCATCTTCCACAACATTTGCCTTATCGGGACGATAATGCATATTCATGTCATAGTCCTTAAGAAGTTCTAACCATCTCCTTTGCCTCAAGTTGAGATCCTTTTGAGTGAACACATATTGGAGGCTCTTGTGATCGGTGAACACTTCAACATGCACCCCATATAAGTAATGATGCCAAATCTTTAAAGAAAATACCACGACAGCTAATTCAAGATCATGAGTAGGATAGTTCTTTTCATGCACTTTGAGTTGTGTAGAAGCATTTACATCAACACACAAACCAAACCAACCTGGAAAGCATCACAATAAACAACAAATCCCTCAAGCCCATCTGGTAATGACAATGTAGGAGGGGATACAAGCTTATCTTTCAATGTTTGAAAACTCCTTTCACATTCATAGTACCACACAAACTTAGCCTTTTTTTGAGTCAATTTTGTCATAGGAGAAGCAATAGAAGTGAACCCATTCAATATCTCCGATAATAGCCTGCTAAGTCCAACAAGCTCCTATTGTTCAACGGGGTCAATGGTTTAGGCCAATTTTTAATCATATCAGACTTCTCAGGATCCACTTTAATACCATCCCCTGACACCACATGCCCTAGGAAGGCAACCTCCCTCAACCAAAATTCACACTTTTCATACTTAGCATACAATTTCTCCTTCCTCAATCTTTGCAACACAACCCTCCAATGAGCCCTATGCTCTTCCTCACCACAAGAATAGATCAAAATATAATCAATAAAGACCACAACAAAGGAATCAAGGTAGATAAAGACCCTATTCATTAGATTCAGAAAGATGGATGGTGCATTGGTCAACCTAAAAGACATCACCACAAATTCATAATATCCATACCTAGTCCTGACCATCTTGGGAATATCACACTTTCTTGATGATACCCGGACCAAATATCAATCTTAGAGAAATAGCTAGCCCCTTGCAATTGGTCAAACTAATCATCAATCCCGAGAAGTGGATACCTATTCTTCGTGGTGACCCTATTGAGTTGCCAGTAGTCAATACACATCCTAAGAGACCCATTTCTCTTTTTCACAACAACACCTGTGCACCCCAAGGTGATTAGCTAGGCCTAATAATCCCTTTTCCAACAAGTCCTTCAATTATTCCTTTAACTCCACCGGGGCCATATGATAAGGGCAAATAGAAATGGGTTTAGTATCGGGAAGGAGGTCTATGCCAAAGTCTATTTCCCTTTCGGGAGGAACATCATAAAGGTCATTTGGGAAGACATCAAGAAACTCATTTACAATCGAAACCAACTCTATGGGAAGGACTTTAGACTCCATATCCCTAACCCTCACAAGATGGTAAAGATATCCCTTAGAGATCAACTTATAAGCTTTAATGCAAGAGATGAATCTACCCTTGACCACCACATCTAGACTCTCCCACTCAAGGATAAGTTCATTTGGAAATTGGAATTTGACCCTACGAGTTCTACAATCAATATAAGCATAGTATACATGCAACTAATCCATCCCAAGAATAATATCAAAATCAGCCATGTCTAACTCAATAAGATCACAAGGCAATATCCTATGCAAGATGCAAATAGGAAAACTTCTATAAATTTTTCTAGCAACAACAAATGCACCAATAGGAGTAGATACCTCATATGCCTCATGCAATAACTCGGGGTCAACACAGAATTTTTTAGCAACAAAGGGGATAACAAAAGAAAGAGTGGCGCCCAGATAAATCAATGCATACACATCAAAGTCAAAGATTTTCAACATACCAGTAACAACATCGGGGACTTCATCAACCCCTTGCCTCCCATGTAAAGTATAGAATCGGTTGTGCCTTGGGGCACCACCTTGTTGGCCACCTCTCCTCAAAGGAACCGCATTAGCACCTTGAGGATGAACCTCTTTACCCTTGTTGCAATTTTGAGGGAAATCCATTGCCTTATGCCCTATTTCCCCAACCATAGTAAGCACCGATATCCCTCAAACATGGGTTACCATGACCTTACCACACTTCAGACACACATAAATAGGAGCCACACCTCTACCGCCTTAGGCCCTCGGATACTTATTTGCAAACCATTTTTGAAATGCATGAGAAAACCCTTAGCCTCGATGGAATCAGCCACTCTTTTGGAACTTACCCTCAAAACGGGCCCTTTTGGCCTCGTGCCCCCTTCTCATCCTCAATTTCTTCTCTTCCATTTGTTCGATAAAGGTCATCAAACATGACAAGTCCATGTCACTAATTAACACAGTGGACCGTTATTCTTCACTAACAATGTCAAAAACACCCATCACAAATTTGTTCATCCTAAACCTTGAGTCGGCCACAAAATGAGGAGCAAACTTTGAAAGTTGGGTGAACTTGAGGGCATACTCCCTCACACTCATAAATCCTTGTCTCAAATTCATAAATTCCACCAACTTATACTCCCTAAGTTCAAGGGTAAAGAACTGATTAAGGAAGGCCACCTTGAATTCCTCCTAAAGCACTACATAGTTGCCTCCCTTTTCCTCCTTCCATTGGTTGTACCATATATTTGTGCTATACCTTTGAGTTGGTAGGCCACCAACTCTGTCTTATCCTCCAGCATCACACCCATGATTGACAAAATTTTTTAGACCTTATCAATGCTCTTGTGGGTCCTCACTCACCTTTGAACCATAGAATTCCGGGTGACTCATTCTCATAAAATCTTTCACCCGAGATGCTGGTGTAGGAGCAAGAGGGGCTTGGGCGCCTTGGTTGGCTTGATTAGCCACTACTTGTGCAAGAAAAGTTAGGGAATCCCTCGAGTTAGGCATGATCTAGCATAAAAAAGACAATCATTATCGGGAAGGACTTACTTCAACTCTATAGCATGACTTAGAACATGAAGAAGGGAAACATTTCCTAAACGTCTCATGGCCTCCTACTCATAGTTGTGGTGCACAACACAACCATGAATGAGACTTTAATCAACACAGTGTATTGTACTCCGAGGATTTAATAACCTAGTGCTCTGATACCACCTTTTTCACACCCCCGGCCTAGGGCCTAGATGTAACCAGCAAATGGGGAACCGAAGGAACCCCAAACAAGCCTTGTAGCATATCAATATACATCCTTGGTCACAAAAGCAATAAAATATGACATTGAGAGATAGGCATAACAAGGAAAATTGGACTAAGGGTAAACTAACATATCATAAAGCCAAGGAACAAGAGAGTCAAAAATCATAGCATATACATATAACATGTCCAACATCACCTCTACTATATAGATAAGAGCTGGGACCATGACAAGTAATTGGGATCACCCTCATTGTCAATTAATGAATAAAAGTAGAATAGTCTTAGTGCAAAGCAAGAGATCACAAGCAACATCCTCGGAATGGAGGACTCACCAACAAGCTTGAGCGGCAATCATTCTAGCCACGTGGAGGAAGATGATAAATCGGTGCACCGGTTCCTACATGGTGACATCATGTAGGCATAAAGTATGTATTAGTACGTTTGAATGTACTAAGTATCTAGGATTCAATGCAACAAGAGATAGGCATCATAGGAAAAATGTATAACCATAAGCAATAGATAGTATACTAACAATATAATATGTATGAATGATGCATGAAGTAAAACCATGCTTAATAGAAATAATATGAATGTAAGGAGTGACCATTGTAGTGCAAGCTAAGGCCTACCATCCCCTTGAATAGGCGCATGAGGTACAAATCCCTTCATGATGTTGATGGAGTACAAACCCTCCCCTAACAAGGTTGATGGGTACAAACCCTGAACAAGGTTGATTGGTACAAAGTCCCAACATGTTTACCCAGGCCTAACACCCCCCGGATTAGGCGATTGAGGTACAAACCACTCAATAGGATACCCGGGCCTATAACCCCACCGAGCTAGGCTTGGTCATCCCCTACACTATAAAGATAGTATCATATACATATACACTCCTTCCATCATCATTTACATACATTCTTTTTCATCATCATTCCTTCATCCTTTCATCATCATAAAGTCATCATAAAGTCATTCAATTCATAATACATGCATAGGACCTTCAATTCCTCAAGAAACCATAACCGAACACATTATCGAACACTTAGAGGGTGTGTAGTGCTAGTATAAAACCATTTAATTTAGGAGGGTTATCATGATAGAAAATTCAATGAAAATCATCAATAGATATTTGGTAACACCCTCAAGCAATATATATCAAAACCCTTCAACATTTCTCATAGTAGATCTTGGTTTCATAGTTCAAAACATGCTAAAACAATCACAATTTCATAAACCCAACATAATATGCAGTGAGTTTCATAATAAGTAAGACCCATGAGCAAATCAACTTTAAATCATGGAATTTTAAGTAAAAGGAGGATCGGGCATCATGGGTGAAAGGAACCTATGAAAGAAACCCTCATATCTTAGCTTTGGAGATAAACTTGATGAATATTGGAAATGGAGACTTGAAGCTTGAGTGAAATCCTTAAGATCTGGAAAGGTTTTGAGACTTGAGTTTAAGAGTAAAATATTTGGCTAAGTATTTGAACAAGTATTGGAAAATGTTCAGAATGATATCAGGGTGAAAAATGGCTAAGTATAGGTATTCCACACTTGGGAACACTTAGGCCCAAGACTTAAAAGTCTTGGATCGCAAGAAAAAATAACTGGACAGAATTTACATAGGTCCGTGTCATGGACCTGTCATGGACCTATCTTAGAGACCAAGTTTACACATGTCCGCGATAGCTGCGCGTCATCGCGGATAGTCATTGGATAAGCAAAATTATGAAAATTAAAATTACTAACCGTTTGCTCTTAAATTGAGGTGAGACCCTTTTTCACTCAAAATGACCCCCTGAACAAGAATATAAAGTCATATTTTCGATATCGCACATTGATTTAGAGATATATAGAAATTATGAATATGGGCACTTCCGAGGCACATTTTTGGACACTTTTTGGGGTCGTTTCAATCAAAGGAGATTGAATTGAAGAAAATTCCTTCACAAATCTCTGGTAAAAACCTGCTAAACCTAAGTATGCTTAATATTTGTTGGAGTTAAGGGCCTAGACCAATTTCCTACCACCTCAATTTTCTTGGGATCTACTTTGATTCCTTCAACCAACACCATATTCCCTACAAATTCAACCTCTTTCAACCAAAATTCACACTTATCAAACTTGGAAAACAGTTTTTCCTCCCTCAAGGTTTGCAACACTAACTTCAAATGCCTCACATTTTCTTCCTTTCCTTGTCAATAAATCAAGATGTCATCAATGAAGACCACAACAAACATATCAAGGTAGGTCTTAAAGACCTTACTCATAAGGTTCATAAATAGTATCAGGGCATTAGTTTGGCCAAAAGACATCAAGACGAATCCAATGTACCCATACCTTGTCCAGAAGGCCATCTAAGGAATATCTCATTCTCTCACCTCTCATTTGATTGTATATGGAATAAAGATTGATCTTAGAGAAGTAGTTAACCCTTAATAATTGATCAAATAAATCATCTATCCTTGGTAGGGGATACTTGTTCTTAATGGTGACCTTGTTGAGTTGTCAGTAATCAATGCATATTTTAAGTGAGCCATTCCTCTTCCTCACAAACAACATCAGTGCACCCCAAGGTGATTTTCTATGCCTAATAAAATCCTTCTCCAATAAGTCCTTCAATTTATCCTTTAATTCTTTTAACTCCATTGGGGCTATATGGTTGGGTGGAATATAAATGGTTTGAGTATCAAGGAGGAGGTCTATTTTAAAATCTATCTCCCTTTCAGCAGGGACACCGGGGAGTTCTTCGAGAAAGACATCAAGAAACTCATTGACCACTGGAACTGAATCAATAGAAGGAACTTTGGACTCAACACCTATAATCCTTACAATATGATAAATGCAACCCTTAGTAATCAATTCCGTATCCTTAAGAGAATAATGAACTTACCCTAAACCACTGAATCATGACCTTCCCACTCAAGGACGGGTTTATTAGGAAACTGAAACTTAACTTTACTAGTTCTATAATCAATAGAGGTATATTATGCATGTAACCAATCTATCCCAAGAATAATATCAAAATCTACCATGTCAAGTTCAACAAAATGACAAGGCAAGATTTTATGCAATATGGATACGGGACAATCCAGGACAATCCATATAGAATCTTTGAGAAATAATAGACTTGCCTATGGAAGTAAATATAACAAAGGGTTAACATAACATTTTGGGACTTATATCAAACCTCCTAGAAATAAGTGGGGTGATAAAATATGAAGTGGCACTCGGATCCAATATAGCATACACATTATAATCATAAACCTTTAACATACAGGTGAAAACATTAAAGGTGGATGTCGGGTGTCTAATCCACCCTTTTCCTCCCTTGAAGAGCATAAAATTAGTTATGACGTGAAGCACCTCCCTGTTCGCCTCCTTGTTCCCCTCAGCCTCCATGAGTACCATGTCCTTAAGGAAAACCATCTCTGCCTTTTTTGGAGTATTTGTACAATCAACAATCTTGTAGCCCAACTTGCCACACCTAAAGCATGCACATATGTTTCTCAAGAATTTGCCTTCATGGTTCCTTCCACATTTTGGGCACCTAGGAGTGAGCTTGAGCATAGGATTTGGCACCTTATCAATAAAAAACCTTTGATTTGGAGCATTTGATGACCATTAGCCTTGAAACTAGTGCCCTTGTTGAAAACGACCACTTCCTCCACCCTTAGCACCTCAGAATCCACCTTAATAATGAGCCCTCTTAGACTCCCCCATCATTTTTTTCTAAGATTTTCTCCCTCGAGTTTCGGCATATGTCATAAGTGAGGTATGTCCATTTCCCCGATGACCATGATGGTGCGGCATTCTTCCTTGACCAAATCAGAAACTCCTGACCTAATCTTGTTCATTTTTGCTTGAGGATTGGAAACCAAGTGAGAAGCATACTTTGAGAGTTCATTCAATTTGAGGGAATATGCATTCACACTCATAGAGCCTTGTTTGAGGTTCATAAACTCCATTATCTTTGCCTCCCATAGCTCAATAGGGAAGAAGTGATCAAGGAAGGAAACTTTGAATTCCTCCTAAGGAATAGGCTCATATCTACCCTCTCCATCTTTCATTAGGTGAACCATATTTGTGCAAGGCCTTTAAGTTGATAGGCTGCTAGTTTCACTTTCTCCTGAGCTTACCCTCTTAATAGCTAGGACCTTGTACACCTTGTCAATAAATTCTTAGGGTCTTTCTCCACTTTAGAGCCATGGAACTCTAGAGGATTCATCCTCGTGAAGTCCCCCACCCTTGAGGCTAGAGTAAAAGCATGAGGAGCTAAGGCTCCTCGGTTAACTTGGTTTGCCATAGATTGTGTCAATAAAGTAATAACAATCCGTTCTTCGACATGAGTAATCGCTTCTTCTTAGGGAGCTTGAGAGGTCGGAGAAGCTTGGTCCTCTTCGGGAATAGGGTCCTTTGGTGGAATTCTTCTTGGAGGCATTATATAGAATTGCAAAAGCAATCATTAGATGTAAGAAATTATTTGTACTAGTTCTAATGCACAACTTAGATCATGAAGAAGTGAGTCATTTCCTAAATGCTTCATAGCCTCCTATTCATAGTTGTGGCATTCTTCACAATCATGAACAAGACTCTATTTGATGTGATATACTAGATTTTTTAGTACCATTTATAAACCTTTAGCTCTAATAGTAAGCTTGTCAGGACCCAAACCTAGGGCCAACGTGCGACATGGCAAATAGGGAACCCGAAGGTACCCCAAACAAGCCTCACAGCAACCATATGCACATCTTTGATTAAGAAGTGTGCATCAATCATCCACAATAGTACTAAGGAGATTAGGACTTAGGACGCACTCTATGAAACAAAGGATAAGGAATTCCCATCATTCAAACACAACATGTAATTCTAAGGGAAGGGGACACAGGATGCATTCTATGGGAAGTAAGAGCATGAGAAATTCACCATTTTACTAAGATCATCAAAAGCAACAACATATATGAGATAAGGACTAAGGAAAAGCTCTCATAGATACACTGTATCACATAGATTCATACATAAAATATTATCCAACAATACCTCTAGTGATGAGTGGTGCGGGGGCCAAGACATATCGGGGACTCACCCTCAAAAGTGAAGTAACAAAATAACAATGTCTTAACATAAGTGCAATAGATAGGAAATGGATGTTGCCCTCTCAATGGAGGACTCACCACAATTAAAGTCTTCAAGAATCATACTAGCCATAAGGAGGTGGATGGATAGCAATTTCAGTTCCTACATGGTTAGATCATGTAGGCAAAAGTATGTTTTAGTACATTGAATGTACTAAATATGTGAGATGCAATGCAACAAGAGATCATAAGACAATATAATCAAGATGCATATTCATAAACAATGGCAATAAGCTCAATATGACACAATTGATTAATGCTTACTTAAAAATATGCATGGGAGGTTAAAGTATAAGTTCATAGCATAACATATATATGTGGGAGAAGACCTTAACTCACATTAAGATCATGTGAGCTACTGCATAGAATTTTTATTTTCCTTCACACTAGAAAAAGAGTAGCCTATTTTTCAAGGTAGACAATACCCTCAACTTACGACATTACCTTATCGATGGGTGTTACATGATATCCTACCTTATGGCATTGCCTTTTTAGTAGGTGTTACATCATATCCTTGCCTTATTGCATTGCATTTTCGGTAGGTTTTACAAGACCTAGTTGGATCCACTAGTGTAAGACCATTTAGGAAAATAGTAATAACATATAGTGGCACATAGTTTAAGGAAAATGAAAATCTACTAAGGTCCTCACGGTGCTAAGTGAACATCCCACAGATTACATAAAGCCTAAGCATAATGATAACATGCATAAACTTGTAATCATAATCTCATAATAGGAGTAGCTGATTAAAACCATATCATCAGAAAAAGGGCTTCATAACCTTGCATGATTTTCATAGAATTTCCATTGGTTTATAACATATTTAGTAGCCTTTAATCATTCATAATATTCATAAACTTGCATATTTATCATGAGCATACACTATTTGAAATCATAACTTAAAAAACCTATAATGATATTCAAAGACCCATAATCGCTTAAGATAGGGCATTTCCAAAATCCATAAATTATGTTATTAAATAGCAATACATACTCATTTGAACATGATATTTATGATTTAGACCAAGGTATAGCATTTGGGTAAAGATTTAACAAGATCCAGTTAAGAAATCATCAACCTAATGTAGTAATAAAAAGGGTTCATAAAAGCTAACTCATTTCATGCATTTCAAATCAATAAATACCAATTTCTAACATTGCTTATGTATATAATTAGGAATAGAAAGTACCCATAATAAAATAAACTTTGAAATTAAAAATTGGGTTGAAAAGGGTTTTGAACTCCATGGTGGAAGTTTCCATGGATGAAGAAACCCACATACCTTAAAGCAATATAGAAAAGAAAGTTGAAGCAAATCTTGAATTGGGTGAAGAGGTTGGAAGAAATTAGAGTTTGTTCTTTAATGGTGGATTTGGGTCTTCTTACTTGAGATAGAAATTTGAAATGAGTGAAGGGGAAGGCTATTTGGGCATGAAAATAAGCTTAGGAGGGTGACTTTAGGTTAAATGGGTCAAAAGCCCATTTGGGAAATCATAACTATCATCAAAAGTTAAAAAATAACATTTAAATGAGTCCTGTTAGCAAAATCAGTGGTTCAGGGGTCCCATCACAGAACCATTTGGCGTACGCCAAATGGGACCTTTATACCACCCTTTTGGACACTTTCTAATGTTTCTCGAAGCCATTTGGTGTTTAAATCAGCAGATTGACGAATGCATTTGATGGTTAAATTGATTGTCGCCCAATTTGACAGCCCAGACAAGCCTCAATAAAATAGTCATAATATTATACTCTGAACTCCGAATAAGACAAAATTAGAAGTTCTGGAAAGATACCAAAGACCTTTTATTTTATAGCTAGTGGGTCACCTAATTCATTATGTAGTAAAAGATATGGCCATTTGAAGTTGACCCTTATATGGATTCATACTAAAACTTAGTCGATTGGAATCCTTTGGACTTAGCTCGATGTAAGAGATTCCTTATGACCTCAAAAAACATGTAATCCACTTTGAATACCTAATAATTGATTCCACCTGATTAGAGGTCATGAAATTAAGTTTATACCGATATTAGGAATAACTCGGGTCTTAGCTTAATATCTAGGGCATTACATTGGTCGTGGTTGTAATGACCTCTTTGAACTTCCCCTTGTTACTAGGCACTATGTTCGTGTAACGACTCGTTAAGTCGTTTGGAGCACTAGTATTATTTTTTTCCTTAAAGAACCCCTTTCAAAAACTTTTAATGGTAATTTTGGACTATTTGTGTGAGTATAATTATTCGAATGGACTAATAATGTTAGATAATCAACTTATGGGGTGATAAGTTAATTTATCTTTTAACCCTAAGTCACTTGACCTATATATTAGAATACATTAGTGGGATATAACGGTTTTGGGATAATAAATTGTCTTTCAAAAAAAAAGAAAAGAAAATGAGGAACTTCAAAGGCATTTGCTGCTTCAGATTAGCAACTCGAAGGTATCTTGACTTTTTAATTTTTGTTCTTGTAAGGTTTGGTGAATTGAAGATAGGGTTATTTTAAGTGAAATACTTTAATGGTTCCTTGGAATTGATTGGAAATCATTAGGTCAATAATGACGATAGCATATATGTGGATAAGTTAGTGCATCATTCTTTTCTGTAACTTTCAGGTACAGATTCTTACCATGTTATCATTATTATATATATAAGTTTACTACTATTCTATTGTAAATTGGTTATGTATGAATGTTGTTGATGAACTGCTGATGGGTAGGAAGTTTTGATCAGTTCGTTGTGTGTGGGTCTAGTAGCAACTAATATTGGAAAATTTGAAATCTCGTTGAGACTTAACCCTAGGCTTGAAATTTTTGAAATTTAATTATAGAATTAGATATATTTTGGGATCTAATCTAGACATATAGCAGTTTATGTATTATTAGTTTTGAAATTTTATTGTGATTATTATTTTATTAGATCGTGCTGCTGCGGATCCTATTCAAAAAGAAAAGATAAAATGTTAATGATTCATGACATATGTTCGGAAATTGAGGTATGTTAAGACTTTTAAACTTTGTTGAAGGACGTTTTCTAAATTAAGATTAAAATAATAAAATAAAGAATGGATAAGGGTGAAAGACGAGGGTCTCCTACCAATGGTGTGACAGGCATTGGTGCGAGTGCCAGTGTTATAAAGGGAAAGTTTATTACTATAGATGATGGATTATAACCCAAGAGTACCAAAGCATATGGGCATTAGTTGATGCATTATGACTTAGTTTCTTTATATGGTGGTGTTTCCGTATTGAACCTGTATATTTGTGATAGTTGAGGGGACTACATGTTGTACTATAATTTTTGTATTGTAATGCATTATCATCCCCTATATTATTGACGTTATATTGTGGATATGGATTTGCATGAGATTGAGTTTGTGTTGAAATCACTGTTATAATCTAAGTTGGGCACGTAGAGATCCTCCGTGCTGGGGATGGTTGATTTTATGATAGTGCGCCTGAGATCGTCCATACAGGCACGTAGAGACCATCCGTGTCAGTATATGGACCTCGCGAGTTCCCCATCGGTCACAAACCCTGGACATATTCCCGAGAGGTATTGTGTATATACGATGTAGAGATGACTTGGCATTTGAGGTATATCATTCATGGTGTTGCGTTACATCTCATCATACTCTTCGTTCTTGTTAGTGTGCTTTACTAGCCTTGAATGATATGTGATGTTTGATTACTTCTATTTGATAACACTTGATTGTTAAGTATAGTACAGACTTACAAAATTAGAAGGTGGTGTGTATATATATAATAGACTCTTGTCACTACTTCTTCGTTGTTGGTCAATGAGACATACTAGGTACATATGCTTTTGTACTCATACTACACTTGGTGCACTCTTTTTGTGGTGCAGATTCAATTCCGAGTACGAGCACATCTCGTGGAGCTATTTGAGTCTAAGCTTGGACTTTCATGGAGTTGTGGTGAGCTGCTTGACTATTCTGCAGTCCACACCTCCCTCTATCTCACTAGTCATTCTATTTTTCAAGTTCAGACGGGATATTTGTTATGTTTAGACTTGTCATCTTAGTTTTAGAATTGTTTTACAGTTTTAGAAGCTCTTGTACTTATGATACCAAATCTTGGGTGGTACTTTAACTTTCCGCATTTCATATTTATAAGTGACTTATTGTTGAGGGTATGAAATTGTTACTATCTTTCACTTTATCTATTACATTGAATTAGTAACTTATTGGGTTGGCTTACCTATCGGCTGGGAGTATAGGTGTCATCATGACTCATGTTTTGGGGTCGTGACAGTTCGTCACCTAGATCTTGATCATATGAATGGTTGGCATAAGCATCTCTTGGTTCTCCACCTTGAGTTCGGTTCCTATAAGGTCTTCTTCCTTGTGATATCGTACCAAATCTACCTTCTTCCCCTTTACATCCCGTTCAATATCTTGGCCTATTTCTTTGAACATCATTCCATAATGTCTCTTCACCTTTACCTTCGTATCCCTCTTGGTGCTCTTCATCCCTCACCTTGACTACTTGAATTTTTTTATGTTAGTTTTAGGGTGCTTGGTAGGGTGGATTTTGATTTATAAATGTTTGGTAAGGTTGATATGAATTTAGAGGAATTTCTTGGGAGAAGGTTGGGGTTGTTAGGGTTGCATGGAATTTTGTGCATTGGAGTCAAGATTGATTGGTGTTGGATTGAACATTGAAACGACCCAAAAAAAAGTGCCCAAATACGTGCCTCGAAAGTGCCCGAAATTTTATCTTCTATTTATCTAAAAGTTCATTTGTTATTTTGAAAATCCGACTTCATATTCTTGTTTAGGGGGTCAAATTGAGTGGGAAATAGGTTTAACCAGAAATTTAGAGCAACCGTATCAAAATCCAAAAATTGCAAAATACGCTATTTAGGAGGGTCCAATTTGAATGGGCATATCTCTTAGCACACAAAGAACTGGGTGGCCCACAACTACCAACTAAAATCCCTTTGAATTAGCTTTCCAACGCACTTCGTTTCACCTCATTCCATGTTCGGATGAAGGATTTATCCCCATTTTCGTAAAACTCACCCGTGCAGAAAATGTAATTTCTAGTGAGCAGTCCATTTTGGTCCTATTTATTCTTGACTTCGGTCCAAGACTTTTAAGTCTTGGGCCTAAGGGTTCCCACACTTGAAAATACATATACTTGTCATTATTTCATCCTCATATCATCCTAAACATTACC
>JAOTQR010010770.1:0-18083 GCA_025774065.1 Solanum ossicruentum
TTTACAATATGTCCCTTAAAGGACAAGGATGATGCCTTTCCAGTGATGACTTAAGAGTCTCAGTTACTTGAGTCTTTACCATGCTTCTTGTCGTTACAAGCATGTATCATTATCTACATTGTGCTATTAAGGAGCCCTGTCTTACATGTTTGTGTTGCATAACTTGCTCGATTTTGTGTGTGTATGCCTGACTGATAGAGGGAAAGTTTTAATTAGTATTTTGATGCTATCACCGGGTTGGAGAAATCACGGGCTCAGTAGAAGTCATACATACTCTTATACATTTACTCTTATACATTATGTTCTTTGTATTCTCCTGTTACAGTTGTTTCCTTTTTGGTCTAATGTTATGCACATGAAGAGTTTGTTGTTTTGTTTGTTTGACTGAATCATAGGATTTTTCTTAATGAAGTAAATTACATGTAAGAATTTAAAAGATATTCCTGTCATACTTCTACCACGTGATATCACATATGTGGACATTAAGGGAAGTCATAAAAGTGATCAATACAGTCAACTAAACTAATATTCAAGATTGCTCCGGTCATCTTCTAGTTCTCACCCTCACCTTTTACCAAGGCTATTCCAAGTCATATTCTAGTTCTGCCAAGGCAGCCTCGGCATATTTCTCATGATCGATATCAATGTCACTATCATCTTTTGTTTCAGCATCTGTAGACTCATCATAAAAGCATATTACAGATCAGTAATAAGAAAGATAAGTAGGATTGTGAGAAATAGAAACCTTATAAACCTTAGACCTGTAGTGCTTACTCTGCACAAAATCTTCAAATAACTTTTGGTACAAAATCAGCCTCATTGCTGCTTGTTTCCTTTGGTGTCCATTAAACAAAAAATAGTCTGGGTAAGAAAAGCAGTAATGATTCCATGCTAGTTGATACATAGGCATATAACTTTCCATGAGACTGTGTCCAGATAAATGAGCATTAGGATCACTACTTTTAATTGAAAGCTCATTTGATACGCCAGTTGATGCTACGGATATATCTATTTCATCAACTGTGTCACATTTAAGGCAAACTCCAAAATCTTTCATCTGAAAAGTATACTCTAACCTACTATTGAGATATTAATCTCGTCACCAGCTTCTAGGTATCTCCCCAATTTCCAGTGGCATAAATATGTCAAGTTTTCATTTTGTCCTGGAATGCCTATGAATGTTGGGGCATAAATCCATTTGACACCCTTGGACAAATTATTCAGTCTGATTAAAAAGGAATACCAGTTCCCAAATTGGTTTTCTTCCCAGCATCGAGATTTCTGATGATTAGAACGTGAATATGATACGCCCAAATTTACACTCCAAAAAGAATAGTAAAGCAGTCGTTCATCAAATATAGAGCTCAACAAGAGTTGAGATCGATCCCACAGGGAATGCGTGAGAATAAATCTATTAGCACCATTTTCAGATGTAATATCTACTCCTGAAACAAAAGTACATAAAGTAAATGGGGGGATTTTGGTTTTTATAAACTAACTTACTAAAGTAAAGTAGCAAGTGAGTGCAAAGATAACTGAATTTTAAACAATTTATGCGAAGGTAGGATTGTGTTCCCCATGACATTTCATGCAATAGCCGAATCTAATGGTAAACTCATTCATGATTGCATATACAAGATCTAACAAGTTATGTAACACCTAATTCACCTTTCAGTTCTTCTTAGATGCATTTCGTTCATCACCTTTCGATCTCAGAATGTATACTTACTAACCCTTGTTGTCAATCTCGGAATATTCTCACTTTTTGATCTCAAGTACTTAGGCTAGGTTAAAAATCCTGAATTTCGGTTGTAGAACTGTTTTCCTAATTAAAATATCTCTTTCGGGCATGTAATGAATAAAGACTTACCCTAATGCATCGACTCATCAAGGAAGAAATTATAATGAAGATTACTATGATATATATGCTAATCAATCCCAAGATTTACCCCATATTCGCCTATCTTATTGATTTGTCATAGTTCCCACAACCCTAGTTGTGGGTTTAGCCTAGCATGTTCACGAAAGATAACCCACAATAATAAATAGAATTCATAATGAAGAACTTACTATTGAAGAATTAGAGAATCCACGGATCACAATCTTGAACAATATAGTTGAAATCCACAAGATTCAATGGAATTACAAGCAAAATAGTGTTCTTTTTGTGTTTTCCGTCTCTAGCCGTCCAAGACTAAGTAAAAATGAAATAAAAATACTATATATGTACAAGGAAAACCTAATCCAATTTAAAATAGGGAAAATCATGTCAGTATGGACACAGGCTACCACACGGCCTGTGTGACGATAAACGGACCGTCAAAAGGTCCATATGGCTGTACGTAGGCTTCAACACTTGCTCCACTGCATGACTATGCACGTGCAGGTAAATGGGTTGCGTGGCTGTTGACAGTTCGTGAAATGGATCATCTTGTTCCCCTTAAACCTTTCGCGATCCACATAATCACCTCGACCCATGTCACAGACCGTGGTTGGTCACACGGCTCATGACAGGGCCTTGTCTGACTTCACTTACATGTTTTACTTATTTTTCGATGGTAATTGCCCTTCATGTCACTTTGACGAGCCAACACACGACCTATTTCATTTCCTACGGTCCGTGAAACATGCCATGGGATATGCCTTAGTTACCTGCGCCTCCCTTTAGCTCATCGTCACTGCCATCATCCACTAAGTGTGAGGCCACGATGGGCCTCACGGTCCATGTGAAAGTGCACGAGCCGTGTAGGTCCTCGTATGTCCATACTTGGTTCTATTTTTGCTTTACTTTTCAAGGCCTCCTACACGTGGCCTCCCATGGTTTATGTGATGCTACACAGGCCTTGGAGGTCTCTTTATGCTCATCCTTAAGGTCATTTTAAATGTTTTTTTCTATAGTTCACCCATTTCTCCATGCCTTAGTCATTTTCCTGAAAAGCACAAGAACAAATATCAAAATAACAAATATGCTTGAGAACCCGCAAAAATCCTTTGTCTAAAGCGTTATGAGAGTTGTATTTCTACGACTCATCAACACCCTCAATTTAGAATGATTGCTTGTCCTCAAGCAATGACGACTCAACCAAACAAAGAATAAACACAAGTGCTCACTCAGAACTATGGATAACCCCACTGTTTTCAACACATATGCCCCGTTAACAAGTTTAAGAATGTGCTCACATCCCAAATGGACCCACAAAGATTAAGACAAACATCATGCATGCATGGTCAGTCTACATATGATCAGGAATAAAGACACCCCAATTGAGTTAACAACCAATTAATGCAAAAGATAATGCCCTCACTACAAAAAAGTCTCACTCACAACATAAGCATGTAAAAGAAAGACTAGAATGTAGTCACTCACTCTCATAAATGACTTTCAGTGGGCACACACATATCGATTATAAACTTGCCCTTATTTTCACCTCCTTAACTATTGAATGACCTTTTTAGGATCATATTAGGACTTTCGTAGCTTGTAGCGTAGGCTCGAACTCAGGTGAGGTATATTTAGGATTAACGTGTCTAAACGGCCTCTCCCAGACACTTAATTTGACTCAGCCATTTGCTTTTTGGTCACCAACACTTATTGCCCCTATTTTTCCAACTTTCTATAGTACAAGAAGTGATTTCCATGCTCATCTACTCATTTTTTCTTTTTCTTTTTCGCTTGTTAGTTTTGCTCATGATCACAATCCATATTTTTTTCTCCATTTGTCACTTTATTCTTTTCCACACTCATTTTTCTATTCTCCCTGCACTAGCCACCCTCAACTTAAGCCTTTGGCTTAGGTCAAGGTTCACAATGTCTTTCTGAGGGACTAGGGCCAATATAAGCCACCCTCAACTTATGCTTTTGACCTAGGCGGAGGCTCACAATGTCCTTGGAGAGACCAGGGCCAATATAAGCCACCCTCAACTTATGCTTTTGACCTAGGCGGAGGCTCACAATGTCCTTGGAGAGACCAGGGCCAAAACAACGATCAACAAATAGATTGGGGAAGTGAATTTAGGTGATTACAAAGAAAAAGTCTATTTAGGCTCAACTTTTAGTTGGTCAATTTTTGGCTAAGTGACTAGTCAACATCAACAACCTAAGATCACATCCTAATCCAGCCATTCAATTATTTCAGTGGGACTAACTAGGCAAGCTTTAACTTACAAATGCGTCAACCAAATTATGTAACTAAGCTCACACACGCATGACACATCTTCTACACTAATTAGCACTAAACCACATAGACAAGCTTCATTTATTAGAGTACCAACCATACACACACCATACTTACCAGAAATCGTGCAAGTTAGTTAGGATGAGATGCAAACACATTAACATTATTAACATGGGACATTACAAAGATCAACACAAGGGCTACAAACTTCTGAAAATACTTATATTTACACAAACATTACGACCTAAACATGCTAGTTTTACTAGATAATACACTTGAGAGAAAAGAAACATAGCAAGAAAAACTCTCAAGTGGCAAGAGTGCCCCATCCCCTCCAAAAAGATAGTGTAGTGTCCTCACTACACTATAACATGAATTAATTAATAGATAAGGGATAGAACATACCTGGGACGCCCTAGGCCTCAAGATATTGGTGGGACCATACCCTTTTGGGGGGTCTTTAGCAGTATAAGTACCAGGTCCGAAGGTGCTATCGGAGGCTCCTACCCGTTTCGCTTCTCTTGCTAGCCGCTCTCATTTCTCCTGTTCGACTGCTGCTCAGTGCTGGGCCCTAATGGACTTGCACATCTGTTGCTCTTCTTCTTTTTGTGTGTCACAGGAAGGACTACTTCGATGGTCACCTTGCTTACCCTTGTCTTTCCTTCTGGTCTAATTAGTAGGTGGCGTGAGTGCATCAGTTGGGGTGGGCGGAACACCCCACATCTCATACAGAACAGGTGCCACGGGAGCATTGAACAGGCTCATCCAAGATTCTGGAGGTGGGTCCAGTGTGGGGGCCTGGTACTGTGCAGTCAACTGAGCAATCTGGGCCTTCATATCATTTATTGTCTGAACCAGATTTTTCATTTTTTCCCCGGACATACTCCCAAATATGTTATGGGAGTATCCCTCCAAAGTGGTGACTTGTCCCTGTAAGGTGGTGATTCGAATTAGAAAAACTTCATTAAGTTGTTCCACCACCCGCGATGAGTGAGACTGGACCACATACAGTATCCTTTCTACTATCTGATCTACGATGGCACGTGTTTGCCGCTTGTCTGCCACCATTCTGGCCAAGAACTCATAGGGCACATATGCATGTCCTTGTTGTACAGAAGGGGATGCACCACTACCCTTGGGCCGCTCAAAAGCCTCGCCTGATGGTGGGATGGTAGTGTAATCCTCAAATGGCAAGGGTTGCTGTGGAGGTGCTGAAGGGAAGTTGGCTGGACCCCCTAACGAGCGTGGTCTGACCTTCATTAGAGGATTTTGTACATCTTTAATTAGGGCAATGTTGGCCATACCCTTGAGAGCTATTTTCTTGTCCAAAAAGTGAGTGGTAGGAACACCAAACTATTTGCAAAGGGCATGAACCTGACATGGGAAGGCCATGCCTACTTTTTCGGATAAAGCTTGGTCCCGCATCTCAAAAGCAATAATTTTGCCCACATTTACTCCATATATAGACATCAGGTATGTTATCAGAGAGGCATGCAAAGGTTGGAGTATGTTGTCATTTCCTGCAGGCTGCAGCTTGGCCCTCACCACCGACCATCAAAATTTTACAGCCAATATCAAAGATGCTTTGGTGATAGGATACTTGGGATCTGTAACCCAAGGTGCTACCACCCCATGAATGGCAACTCGTTCGGCAATCCATCCCAACAGTTCAGCCCGAGATGACGAATCAGACATCCGCCCCTTATCTATAATCCGCAAGTGCCTATCCACGAATTGGCCATCTGGAGGAGCTCGGTAATTTGGCCCAAATAAGAATCGTTTGATGGTGTTTTCTGAAATATTCAGTCATGTACCACGCACCATCATATATGACCGTGGGGACCTACCAAGTGCGATATGTTTGTTCACCTTCTTAAGATAGGTACCCTCTACAGAGTTCAGTAGACTAGCAACATAATTAGAATTGAACTCTTCAACTATGGCGGGCCCATAGTACCCAAATAGTTGCACTATCCAATCGAACTTATGTGATTAAAAAGAATTTCTGATTTTTTGAAAACTGTCTAGTTGGTTCATGAGAACCGAACCTCTGGGATGACCAGCCGTCGTTGGAACCCCCAGAACCTTTTGTAAGCCTATTGATGTAAATATCCTTAGCTCCTGGGACTATCCACCGGCCCCTCAGAAATACAATAAGTTCCCTGGCATTTTCGAGATCCATTGTCTGGGAGACTACAAAATGTATAGCCTCATCATCACTTTGATCTCCTATGCCTGCTCCTCAGTGTCGTGACCCTTAGCCTCCAGAGTTTTCACCTGTTCTTCCTGGTCCTAGGTACTCTCCCCCTATTTTGGGGTATCCGCCTCCTCCTCAACTTTCATGGAAAGAAGCCTCCTTAGACTGGGGAGCTCTGTGTCAGCCTACTGCATGAGCCCATGTTGTACGAGGGGAGTGAGGGGAGATATTTCCCGTGTAGCGAACCTCGGACCCATTGAAAGAGTCATCACCTGAGTCACCCCCAGCTTGATGGCTAGATGAAACAGTTGGAGAGTTATGGAGGCATGACACAGGCTCATCCCTATCACTGCGTCTAACTAATCGGCTGTGTAGACACATAGCATATGGAAGTTTCACCAATGGATACAATCTGTTAGAGATTATTGCACAAGCAGGTTGACGCACTAACGCGTACTCAGACTTCCCCTGTGCCACAAAGGTAACAATAACCCTCAAGAGTGGCGTCACTTGGTCTATGATAGGGCTATCACACTTGTGAATATATGTGAATTAAAATTAAAAATCATCCTAAGTAATATAAAACAGGTGGTACAGGGTCGAGGGGACCCTACATGGACCGTGTAACGAGACATGGTTCGTGAAAGGGTCCATTTGGAGTGACTTAAGCATAGTGAGGGGAGGGTACATCATGGGGGACCATCTGTCTAGCCGTGAGACCCCCCTTTCTATTAACTTTCAGCCCCACACCCAACACCCAAATGTTCATGCAATTTCACCCCATCTAACCATGATTCCATCAACACAATAGCATATACAAGTTAATTTTCTCCCAAAAGTCATGTCAAAAATCAACCAAACTCCTTACTTTCATGGGCAGAACCTTAAGAACTCAACAATGGTGGTTTGCACCACCATATGCACACCCAACATCAATAATATGAATTATGATGCATTAACCTAAGAAAGAAACACTTTTGCACCCAGAGCTACACATGCAAGCACCAAAATCTACATTAGAAGATAGAGAAATTAAGTTCTTACTTTGATGAGCAACAATGGAGAAGAAGACTTGCTTGAAAAAGTAGAGACCCACATTAAGATTAAGCCACAAATCGTGAAATAGACTCACGAATTGTCACTTAGAAGATGTAAAAGTTTTTGGGGGTTTTAAAAGGGAAAACGTGAGCGAGGGAGAGAGAGCCATGAGGTGAAGTGGGAGAGTGGAAAGTTTGAGAATGAATAGTTAAGGTATAAGAAGAGGGTTTTAAAATAATCTTGGTCAACTAAGTTGATCGATCAACACTCGCCACATGGGTGGCCTCACAGCTCGTGACACATGTCACGGTCCATTTGGACTATCCGTTCCACCTTTGCGAAAATTCTCACTTACCTGGCACCTCGTTGGTCGAAGTTACCTCCACGAGTAGCCTCATGGGCCATGACACGTGTCATGGTCTATTTGGTTGATCGTTTCCCCACACTTGAGCAATTTTAGACAGACCCTGGTGAGCCACGCTGCGGGTGCCAGACGGAACATCTGACAAGCCATCTGATCTTACATGAGCCATATGTGCGCTTCGTGTGGTGACACTTGGAAAAATTTAGGCACAACTGCTCATTGGCCAAGTTTGACTACCCCACATGGGCATGTAAATGATCCGTTTGGCATGTCACGGCCCGTGTGGGCGCTTGTGGGAGTAACCTTAAAATAAATTTTGACCGTTTCAGCCTCAAATCATGTCTCTCACCATACGCATACTCACGAACTCCTAAATAACACCTTTACTCACCTAGAAACACAAATCAAAAACAAGAAAATGCATGACATATAAATTAAACCTTTTTTTTCGTACAATGCATGGTTGCCTCCCATAAAGTGCTTGAGTTAACGTCGCAGCACGACACATTGTCTTGACTAGTCAGACTTCTTCAGGAAGCAAGACCTCAATCACTGAAGCCTCCTCTACTGCACCCAAGTATTATTTCATCCTCTGTCCATTTACCTTGAACTGATCCCTGTTTTCTGCTTCTAGCTCAATTACACCAGGGGGAAACACTTGGATAATTTTGTATGGGCCTGACCACCTCGACTTGAGCTTACCTGGGAACAACCTCAGCCTGGAGTTGTATAAAAGCACTTTGTCACCAGCACTCAAACTCCGTTGGGCAATATTCTTGTCATGCTAGATCTTCATCTTCTATTTGTGCAATGCTGCACTTTCATATGCTTGGAAGCAAAACTTATCCAACACATTAAGCTGGTCCAGTCTCATGTCAGCAGTCTTATCCCAATTCATATTGAGCTTCTTTAAAGCCCAAAGAGCCTTGTGCTCCAACTCCACGGGTAGATGATAGACTTTAACAAACACTAACAGATATGCAAATATACTGATATGTGTATTGTAAGCCATTCTATAAGCCCAAAGTGCATCATCTAGCTTCCTCGCCCAATCAGTCTTGGTAGCATTCACAAACTTGGTCAGGATCCCCTTTATCTCTCTGTTTGACACTTCAACCTATCCACTAGTCTGCGGGTGATAGGGTGTGGCCACTTTGTGTTGTCTTACTCTATATTTTGCTAGAACAACATGGAAAACCTTGTTACAAAAGTAAGAACCCTTGTCACTGATTATAGTTCTGGGTGCCCCAAATCTATAAAAGATATTCCACCTCAGAAACTGGGCAACATTCTTACTCTCGTTGTTTGGCAATGCAACTACCTCCACCCATTTGGAGACTTAGTCCACTGCCACAAGGATACACTTCATTCCATACGAACTCATAAATGGGCCTATGAATTCAATCCCCCAGATGTCAAACATTTCTACCTCAAGAATCAGGGTCATGGGCAGCTCCTGACACTTTGAGATGTTGCCCTGTCGCTGGCACTGATCACACCCAAGAACCAAGTCTTGGGCGTCTTTATAGATGGTGGGCTAGTAGTACCTACATTGTAGAATCTTCTTCGCTGTTCTGGCCCTACCATCGTGACCCCTCATAGAGGAGGAGTGACAGGCTTCCATGATAGTCAACATCTCCGCTTCTATAATCACTGCCTGATAACCCCATCAGCATATGTTCAGAGAAAGTACGGGTCATCCCAGAAGTACCTGCGCACATCAAAAAGAATTTTTGTTCTCTGCTGAGGGTTAAGGCCCTCTGGCATAATGTCGCTTACCATAAAGTTTGCAAAATCTGCAAACCAAGGAATAAGGTCAACAACAGCTGTCAATACCTGCTCCTCGGGGAAAGAGTCATCGATGTTCAACCAATCTCTCGCCCTTGACTCATCCTTCAATCTGGACAAGTGGCTTGCTACTTGATTTTTAGATCCTTTTCTGTCTTAAGACCTCAAAGTCAAACTACTACAGCAGGAAAACCTATCTGATCAACCTTGGCTTAGCATCTTTCTTTGCCATGAGATATTCAAGGCTGCATGGTCGGTGTGCACTATCGATTTGGTGCCCAATAGGTAAGCCATAAACTTGTCAAATGAATATACCACGACTAGCAATTCTTGCTCATTCACTGTATAATTCTTTTGAGCATCATTGAAGGTCTTGCTAGAGTAGTAGATGGGGTGAAAAATCTTGTTATGCTTCTATCTGAGCACAACACCTTTAACAATTCTGCTTGCATCACACATCATCTCAAAGGGGGTAGTTCCATCAGGTGCAACCACCACGGGTGCAGAAATCAACTTTTGCTTCAGGGTTTCAAAGGCATGTCTGCACCTATCATCAAAATGAAACTTTGTATCCTTGTCCAATAGCTTGCACAATGGATGTGCAATCTTGGAGAAATCTTTTATAAATCGACGGTAGAAGCCTGCATGCCCAAGAAAACTTCAAACCCCTTTGATAGATATGGGAGGCGGTAGTTTCTCAGTCACCTAGATCTTCGTCGTATCCATTTCTATGCTCTTCTCAGAAATGTTATAGCCAAGACTATCCCCTCCTTGACCATGAAATGACATTTCTCCCAATTTAGCACCAAATTAGCCTCCTCACACCACTGTAGTGCCCTACTAAGATTCAACAGACAAGCATCAAGGGAATCACCCACTATAGAAAAGTCGTCCATAAATACCTCGAGAGTGTCTTCAACCATGTCAGAGAAGATCGACATCATACAATGCTAGAAGGTGGATGGGGCATTGCATAGCATGAAGGTATCCTTCTAAAGGAAAAAGTCCCATATGAGCAAGTGAAAGTAGTCTTCTCCTCATCCTCCGGGGCTATGGATATTTGATTGTAGCCCGAGTATCTGTCCAAGAAGTAGTATCGCCCTCTACCTGCCAACATGCTTAACATCTGGTCCATGAAGGGTATAGGAAAATGGTCCTTCAATGTCCATTTATTTAGCTTCTAGTAGTCCATGCACACTCGCCATCTAATCACAGGTCTCAAAGAGACCAACTCATTTTTGTCATTAGCTACCACTGTCATGCCCCCTTTCTTCGGGACACACTGAACTGGACTGACCCATTTGCTATCAGAAATGGGGTATATCACCCAAACATCTAGCCATTTGATGATCTCCTTTGTCACCACCTCTTACATAGGTGGGTTTAGCCTGCGTTGGTGCTCAATACTGGGCACACAGCTATCCTCCAATTTGATCTTGTGCGTGATATCTGTGGAGGAATCCCTATAATGTTTGTAATGGTCCAACCAATAGCTCGCTTGAACTTTTGGAGGACCCCCAGCAATGCCTCCACCTAGTTTTCTTGGAGATCTACAGCCACAATCATAAGAAGAGTGTTGTCAGTGCCCAAAAGTACATACCTTAAATGTTGGGGCAGCTCTTTGAGCTCCACAGCTGGAGGCTCCTAGATGGAAGGTTTAGCTGGCGGTGTAGATCTGTTCTGCAAGTCTAAGTCCAACTTTCTGGGGACAAATGGCCTAGTTCCCCTTCCTTGTAATACATTCATGGTGTGTGCATACCCATTATTACCACCCTCTGGGAAGTTCATCAAAATTGCCGCTAGTGTGTTACACTCATTATTTCCTCAAGTGGGATCTCATAAAGGCAGTCCTCTTCCACATCTAAGATAGACATCACAACCAACTCTCTAGGTCTCTTCATTACAGCACACATACTAAATTTCAACTCTTCAGTGTTCAGTCTAAAGGTCATCTCCCTTCGCTCTACATCTACCAATGCCTTGCCAATAGCTAAAAATGGTCTCCTAAGGATGATGGGAACCTCAAAATCCACCTGATAGTCAAGAATGACAAAGTCTGCAGGAAAGATAAACCTGCTCGCACATACCAGCATAAAATCCCCACCAGCCACTTCACCGATCTGTCTATCATGAGCAACCGCATTGTAGTGGGCATGGGGGCTCCTAAGCTCAGCTACTTATAAACTGCCAATGGCATTAGGTTAATGTTGGCACCCACATCACAAAGAGCTCTTACAAAGTCAAATGCTCCAATGGTACATGGGATAGTGAAGGCTCCCAGATCTTCCTTTTTTTCAACAACAGACCTTGTAGCTATGGCACTACAGTGGTGGAGGTTGTTTGCTAGCTCAATTGTACCTATCCTCTTCTTAGTCACTAAGTCTTTCATGAACTTACCGTAGCCCGGCATCTACTCCAGTGCCTATATTAGAGGGTGTTCACTGATATCGCTTTTAACATGGACAAGAACCTCTGAAACTTTCCATCCTCAACCTTCTTTTGCAACCTCTCTGGGAATGGTGGTGGGGGCTCAAGAATGCCTGGTAGAGGTTGAGTCACTGCTGATGTCACCTCAGTCACTTTGGTAACTTCAGGCTCTATTAGTATCACCTCAGTTTCTTCACGTAAATCATCAATATGCACCTCCAAGGGGTTAGGCATCTTGCCTTTAACTTCATTTAAACCTGCACCACTGGGTACAATAGGGTCAGAAAGTGCCTTACGTTCCTCGTGGTTACTACCATGTAGTGACCATCATTTTTCGAGTTTGAAATAAAGTCACTAGGAAGTGACCCAACTTTTCTCTGATTTATTTATACTAACA
The DNA here is from genome assembly GCA_025774065.1 of Solanum ossicruentum. Lineage (NCBI taxonomy): Eukaryota > Viridiplantae > Streptophyta > Magnoliopsida > Solanales > Solanaceae > Solanum > Solanum ossicruentum. The sequence goes on from JAOTQR010010770.1 coordinate 12,387, forward strand.
AATTACCCCATCTGCTGCTCTAGTTACTTGATCGAGGTGGAATGTGATTCGACTAGCTGCCGAACACTGGACATCTCCTTTTTTATATCTCGCATCCCTGCCTCGATGGACTCAACTTTGTCAAGAACCTTTTCCATCTTCTTTTCTAATTTTGAGTTTCCTCCACCATCATTCTGACGCTCACGGTTCCTATAACTGTCTCTATTCTGCCAGTTTTCTTTATAGTTCTGATCACGACCATAGTTCCGACCTTGGTTACCAGAATTGAATGGCCGGTAACCCCCTTGGTTGCCTAAGAAGTTCACCTCCTCATCATAATTATAACCTTGATCATCATACCTGGGCAGTGTGTCTATAACTTTTACCTTTTCTACACCTCCGATTAAGAATCACTTTGCCAGCAAGTCCAGTTGGGTCTTCATGTAGGCTATGTATTGATCCCGTTCCTCCTCCTTCCGTCGCTATTCCGCGGTCATCTCAAAGATGAGCCCCATATAGTCTCCATCTCTAGTGTACCATGCCCTGTTGTTTTTGGCTACCTGGTCTAAGATCACCATTATATATGTCTGGGAAAGTCTTAGACATGTATGATGTCCCACAAGAAGCATCAATGATCGGCTTTGTCACATAGTTGCACGACTTGTAGAAGACTGCCTTCAAGTGCTCATCTATGAGGAGATGATTAGGGCACTGCTTGAGCTTCCGCCTGAATCTCTCCAAAGTCTCATGTAGTGCTTCATTAGGTAGTTGCTTGTTAGAACCAATGTCATCTGTGATTTTCAGCTATCTTGATGCAGGGAAGAATCTCTCCAAGAATGCCTCCTTTAACTCTCCCCAAGTGCGGATGGAATCATGTGAAGCTCATTCAGCCACTTAATTGATGCACTAGAAAGAGAGAGTGGGAACAACCGCAACCTAATTGCTTGATGAATAACCCCTGGAATCTCAGATGATTGACATGTCACCAGAAAGTTTAGGACATGCTGATTTGCATCCTCAGTTGCTGCTTCACTGAACAACCCTTTCAACTGTAACATCTGTAGCATAGTACTAGTGATAGTAAACTTAAATCCTGCGGGTAGTAGGGGAAGTACAATTGCTCCGGTGGTTCCAACACCCTCATCATCATCATTCACTGCTTGAGGCTATTGAGGTCCTGGGGCTCGTACACCGGGCATCGGCACCTGTCTAAGTGGTACTGTCAGTGGTACCTCATTGCCAGCATTGTTATCGTCGCCCAGACCATCGTTTCCCCCACCTGTAGGATTCACAGCCAACTCTCTCCGTCTAGCTGCTTCACATTCTTAGGCACTCATTCTGCAGATTGACTTAGTAAGCTCGGGGTCGTAAGGCACAAGTGTTTCACCCTTGGTTCGGGTGTGTGGTATGCAACACTGGCTCCCTACCAAGAAACAAAAACAAGAAACAAGAGTAAAATTAGGGAATAGTATTACAAACTGAAAATTGTAACTAATAGACTATTACTTCACCGTACTCCCCGTCAATGGTGCCAAAATTTGATACGCCCAAATTTACACTCCAAAAGGAATAGTAAAGCAGTCGTAGATCAAATGTAGAACTCAATTAGAATTGAGGTCGATCCCATAGGGAATGCGTGAGAATAAAACTATTAACACTAATTTCAGATGTAATATCTACTCCCAAAACAAAAGTACATAAAGCAAATGGGGGGATTTTGTTTTTATAAACTAACTTACTAAAGTAAAGTAGCAAGCGAGTACAAAGACAATTGAATTTTAAACATTTATGCGAAGCTAGAATTGTGTTCCCCATGACATCTCATGCAATAGTCAAATGTAGTGGTAAACTCGTTCATGATTGCATATACAAGATCTAATAAGTTATGTAATACCTAGTCCACCTTTCGGTCCTTCTTAGATGCATATCGTTCATCACCTTTCAGTCTCAGAACGTATACTTACTAACCCTTAGTTTCAATCCTGGAATACTCTTACCTTTCGATCTCAAGTACTTAGACTAGGTTAAAAACCTTGAATTTTCGTCGTAGAACTATTTTCCTAATCAAAATTTCTCTTCTAGGCATGTAATGAATAAAGCCTTACCCTAATGCGTCAAGTCATCAAGGAAGAAATTATAATGAAGATTACTGCGATATATACGCTAATCAATCCCAAGATTTACCCATATTCGCCTATTGATTTGTCATAGTTCCCACAACCCTAGTTGTGGGTTTAGCCTAGTATGTTCATGAAAGATAACCCACAAAAATAAATAGAATTCATAATGAAGAACTTACTATTGAAGAATTAGATAATCCATGGATCATAATCTTGAACAAGATAGTTGAAATCCACAAGATTCAATGGAATTACAAGCAAAATAGTGTTCTTTTTGAGTTTTCTGTCTCCAGCCTTCCAAGACTAGGTAAAAACGAAATAAAAATACTGTATATATACATGAAAAACCTAATCCAATTTAAAATAGAAAAAATCATGTCGGCATGGACACGGGCCACCACACGGCCCGTGTGACGGTAAACGGACCGTCAAATGGTCCGTATGACTATACTTAGGCTTCAACACTTGCTCCACTACGTCCCTACTCACGAGCAGGTAAACGGGTCGTGTGGCTATTAACGGTCCATGAAACAGACCGCCTCATTTCCCTTAAACGTTTCGCTATCCACATTATCACCACGGCCCATGTCACGAATCGTGATTGGTCACATGACCCATGACAAGGCCCCATGTGACTCCACTTGTGCATTTTACTTATTTTTCGATGGTAATGGTCCTTCACGTCACATTAACGAGCCAACACATGACCTATCTCACTTCCCATGGTTCGTGAAACGTGCCGTGGGACATGCCTTAGTTGCCTGTGCGTCCCTTTTAGCTCCTCGTCACTGCAATCAACCACCAAGTGTGAGACCACGAGGGGCCTCACGGTCCGTGTGAAAGTGCATGAGTCATGTAGGTCCATGTGTGTCCTGACTTAGTTCTATTTTTGCTTTTCTTGTCAAGGTCTCCTACACGTGGCCTCCCACGGTCCGTGTGATGCTACACGGGTCGTGGAGGTCTCCTTACGCTCATTCTTAAGGTCTTTTCATCCTTTTTTCTATAGTTAACCCATTTCTCCATGCCTTAGTCATTTTTACGGAAAAATCATAAAAACGAACATCAAAATAATAAATATGCTTGAGAACGCGCAAAAATCATTTGCTTAAAGCGTTATGAGAGTCTTATTTCTACGACTCATCAGAATATATAATGCAGATATTAAGTCCTATTATATTTGTATGAGTATGAGAATACACTTTCAGAGTCAATAAGCTTTCTTCACCGTTCCTGCTGAATTAACCTGGGATCTCACTTCCAGGTAAGTACATGCTGAAGATGCCAAACTCATGGAGTCCCTGAGGGAAAAAGAAATATTTAGCATGAAATATTTGACATAGGAAATTTCTCATTCCTTTTTAAAAGCCAAAAAAAAAACATCTTTTGTTACTTGTCAGGGTTGTTTAAGTAGGCAAGAAGCTTACAAGACGGATGAAAATCATTTAAAAGAGAACGCTCACCTGCACCGAGTATGTGTTTTTTGTGTTGGTTAGCCTATTAAATAGTTCCACATCTGCATTTTGTATATCATCCAGGTTGAGATGGTTCAGAGTGTTCATAATTTCTTGTTGGCTCTAGCTTCAACAGTCCACGAATCTCAATTAGGCTTAAGTCATATGCTCCTCCTTAAAATTGTCTGCATATTTCATTTAGACACCTTAACTAATGTTTGTACCTATTGAACACCTCTCGCATTTCGAATTGATATCCCTTCAAACACTTGTTGGACAATCATCTAAAAGAATATAATGTGTGTTATATACTTGCGATGGCCTAACAAAAATGATGAATTAAATAATCACATGTGTTATTTAGATTCAAAGAATTACTTTTAAAATGTATTATAATTATAATGCAAAAGAACAAAACTACTACTATTAAAAAATAAATTAAAAAAGTACATTATGTAACCCCTACCCATCCACCACCCAAACCCTTCTCCTGCTATCACATCGTGTTATTGTCTATCCACAAAAACTCTGATGGCCTGAAATCTCCAATAATTTTAGACGTTAATAGTTCAAACTGCACTTCACATAATAACATGAAAATGGATCCAACTTTTTTTTGATGCTCGAAAAATTGAGATGATGGGTAGAGATTATTTTACTGGGTGTGCCAGAATATGTATGACAATAAAATTCGTGTCAAGAAAATAATAATCAAGAAACAAAAAATATTGCAACAATCGTAGTATTTCAAGTTGTGAGTTCTACAATCTCTATGAATTTTTTGATTTGCATTTTCAAATATCAATTCAAGGCTTGATCTTGAATCTTGTAAAACTTGATGGGTTTGATCTTGACTTATATTTGAATTCAAGGACTTTTGAGCTTAATCTTGAATTAGGTGGTGTTGATCTTCATTTATGAATTTTATAAACTTGATAGACTTGTTCTTTAACTTGATCTTGACCTGTACTTGAGTTCAAGGTCTTTTAGGCTTGTTCTTGAATCTGATGATCTTGGTCTACATGCGTTCTTGAACTTGAATGCTTGATTTCTTGCATTCTTGAACTTGTTGGTTGTAGAGAAATATGTGGTATTTGATCCACAAGCTCTCCCTGGCTTCTTGTTAGGATTCTTGTATGTGAATTTTGAATTATAAGATCCCTATATATAGTTGTAGAATAAAGGAGTTATGATGGAATCAAACTTTCTTTAGTCTAATCAGATTTAAGTGACATGACACAGGAAAAGTGACTTGGAATAGGTCTCCTTTTTGATGTGACATGTCAATATTTGATTGGTTGGAACACATTACTTATACATGTGACACATTTCTATTGGCCTTTGATTGAGATAGGAATATCATGTCATTTTGACACATGACATGATCCTATTGACTTCTTTGTTTGACTTGGTATGCCAAGTCAACTACCAAGTATATGACATCAACTGAGCCTCTAGGATGAAAAGATATTGGGCCTAATAAAACGGATCATCTTTTTATAGCCCAAATAAATGAATTTGGACTTTTAGTTAAGTCCGTATTTTATTGGACTTAAATAACTAACCCCATTATATTGATCCATAATATTTATTTGGACTCATTTATTTTAAATTTAGTATGATTTGAATCATTTTAGAAAATTTGTATTTAATAAATTTTATATGATTATAATATTATTTGTAAATAAAATATAAATATTTTGTTAAATTTGAGGCTTAATCTATATGCAGCTTCTTAACGCTATCTGCATATTTCACTTATAGCTTGTTTGGATAGTGGTTTGTCATGGTTTCATAATGTATGGTATTGTATGATATGGTATGGTATCGTATAGTACAGTACCATACAATGTTTGGATAGACTGTATGAGTTGCTATTGTTTAATGATAATTTGTCATTTGATTTGAATGTATGGTACTGTATGTAATTTATAAATTTACAAAAATGTCCTTAATTATTATAAATATTAAATTTATCAATATTTTCTTTAATAATTTTTAAAAAATAAATACATAAAATCGAGTAGGTAAATATACAAGCTAATATATCTCCAATCTTGTTAGACCCCATAATTATTTTAATTAAGGATAACTATACAATTGGGAAATTTTGTTGTGGACGTCGGGTAATTTAAACTTAAGTATAT
>JAOTQR010010781.1:0-18083 GCA_025774065.1 Solanum ossicruentum
ACTCAAGCTTCAAGTCTCTATTTCCAATCTTCATCAAGGATTCTCCAAAGTCAAGGTATGTGGGTTTCAACAATTGGGTCCTTTCACCCATGGTTCCCAAGCTTCCTTTTTACCTAAATCTCATGTTTCTAAGTTGATTTACTTATGGGCTTTACTTACTATGAATTTGACTATGAACTATGTTGGGGTTTTGTAAAAGTGTGACTATTTAAGCATGCTTTGAGCTATGAAACGTGGATCTATCTTGAGATTTGATGAAGGATTTTGATGTATATTGCATGATGGTATTACTAAGTATTGGTGGGTGGTTTTACATTATATTTTCTTGCATGATTTCACTCTTGAATTGCATGGTTTTACACGAGCATTACACACCTGCCAAGTGTTTGATAAAATATCTGATTATGGATTCTTGAGTTGTTAAAGGTCTAAAACATGGCTTATGATTTGAATGACTTTATGATGATAAAAGGAATGCATGTATATGTTATTTTGCTCTATAGTGTTGTGAGTTGACCATGCCTCGCTTGGGAGGTAGTAGGCCCATGCTACCGGATTGGAGGGTATGTAATCCAATAACCATATTGAGGGGTTTGTACCTCGATTGCCTTGCTCAAGAAGTAGTAGGCCCATGCTATAGGATTGGGACATATGTACCCCAATAACCATATTGAGGGGTTTGTACCTCGATTGCCTCGCCCAGGAGGTAGTAAGCCCGTGCTACAGGATTGGGGGTTATGTACCTCAATAACCACGTTGAGGGGTTAGTACCTCAATAACCATATTGAGGGATTTGTACCTCATTCGCCTCTCTAAGGGAGTGGTACGCCTTGGATATCCTATATTGATGGTCTTTCCTTACACATGTATTATGTCCTATGTAAGCATGATTTACTCTAAACGTCATCCATGCATGCCATATTGCTATATATTTATTCATTGCCTAAGTTTATGCATTTCGATTATATTGCCTATCTCTTATTGCATTGCATCCTACACACTTAGTACATTCTAATGTACTAACACATACTCTATGCCTACATGATGTCACCATGTAGGAACCGGAACATCCCTCCCCACGTGGCTAGTACGATTTCTCTCAAGAAAGTTTGGGTGAGTCCTCAATTCTAGGGATAATGTCTTGGATTCTATGTTATGTATTAAGACTCTTTCCTTTGATGTATGCTTATGACTAAAAGGGGCGAGCTCGGTTGCTAGTCTTGGTCCCCCGCTCCTATCTATGTAATAGAGGTGTTATTGGAACCTTATGATGTATTAATGTTATACTCTCTTGAGCTTGCTATGTTTTTGATATGAATGATGTCCCTTAGTCCCATATTCCCTTTTTACTACTCTTCTTATTGATTTTAATGTTTCCGCGACCAAGGATGTGTAATGATATATAAAGAGACTTGTTTGGGGCCCCTTCGGGTTCCTCATTCGCCATGTCACATCTAGGCCCTAGGCTTGGGTCATAACAATATACGGGTTTCAACCATTGGGTCCTTTCACCCATGGTGCCCAACTATCCTTTTTACATAAATTGCATGTTTCTAAGTTGATTGACTTATGGGTCTTGCTTACTATGAATTTGACTATGAACTATGTTGGGTTTCACAAACTTATTATTGTTAAAACATGTTTTGAGCTATGAACCTATGATCTATTTTGAGATTTGATGAAGGGTTTCAATGTATATTACATGAGGGTATTACCAAGTGTTGGTAGGTTCATTTACTTCAAGTTTTCTTGCATGATTTCACTCTTGAATTGCATGATTTTACACTAACATTACTCACCCACCAAGTGTTTGATAAAGTATTCGGTTAATATTTTCTTGAGTTATTGAAGTCCTAATGTATGGTATATTAGTTAAGTGACTTTATGATGATGAAAGAGAAGTATATATGTGTTGATTTCATGAATGGTATCTATAGTGTTGGAAGTTGATCAATTGCCTCAATCGAGAGGTAGTAGACCTGAACTACCATATTGGGGTATATACCTCAATAGCCTAGTTCGGGGGATGGTTGCCCAGTGCAACCATGTTGGGGGTTTATACCTCAATCGCCTAGCTGGGAGGGGGGTGGGCCCATGCTACCATATTAGGGGATATATACCTCAATGGTAGGCCTTGGTTACTAATGATGGTCTCTTCTTACACGTGTAAAATATTCTATCTAATCATGTTTCACTACAAGCATCATTCATGCATGTCATATTGTTATATGCTCATTTATTTCCTAAATATGCATTTCGATTATGTTTCCTATCTCTTGTTAGATTGCATCCTACATACTTAGTACATTCAAATGTACTAATGCATATTTTATGCCTACATGATGTTACCATGTAGGAACCGGAGCTCTACTTAATCATCCTCTTCCATGGGGCTAGTATGATTTCTCTTAAAGCAAGTTGGTGAGTCCTCAATTTCGGGGATAATGTATTTGATCCTATGCTATGTATAAAGACTCTCTTTGTTTTAATGCATGCTTATGACTATGAGGGTGAGCTCAAAAAACTGTCTTGGCCCCTGTTTAATTGTACGTAGTAGAGGTATTGTTGGACAAGTTATGTATTGATGCTATGAGCTTTGACTCTTTTGATGTTTATGTTATGAAAGGCTTCCCTTAGTCCCTTTGCCTTTACTTATATTTTTGTTGTTGTTTAATTGCTTTCGAGACCAAAGATATGTAATGATATGTCAAGAGGCTTGCTTGGGGTTCCTTCAAGTTCCCCATTCATCGTCTCACGTCTAGGCCCTAGACTTGGGTCATGAAATAGGGTTTTTGTTCTTCCATCTCCAAATCAAGTTTCCTCCCATAAAATTAACAAGGTATGTAGGTTTGATTGTGGAAACCTTTCCTCCACAATTCAACCATTCTTCTTCCTCATTAACATGAAATTTATGGATATTTATGGATGATTCTATGAACTCTGCTATATGATAATATTATGAAGAGATTTATGATGTTTTACCATTGTACATGATTATGTATTGAAAAGCCACATGAAATTTATGGATTTTTATGAAGGTTTGATGATACCCTAACTAAGTTTTGTTATACTCTTGGTGGGTTATTCTGAATAATGTTCAAGTGGTTCCGTTTTACTCTTCTCAAGTCATTTACTTTTAAATTGCATGGTTTTAAACCTATATACATATATACCTACCATGATTTGATCAAAGATGTATGCTAAGCTTCTATGATGTTGAGGGTCTTATGGTAAATTATGCAAACTATAAATGATATGACTTTTCAAAGGGCTATTATGCATGCTACGGATATGAGAATATTTTGAAAGTTATGAAGCCTTATATTTGATATTATGAAACTTTGGTTTTAATGAGCTACTCTATGAAAATATTAGGATATTATGATGTTTTGCATGTTATGGCTATAAGTATGATTTGAACATTTCTTGGGATTCTGATCCTTGATAGATAATCATTTTCCCTTAACTATGTTTCCAGCATAGATTTCCCAATTAGCTAATGAATACATATAGTACATGTTACATGATTGATCAAAAAGGGTGGTGTTCCCATACCACCATTGGCCTCTAGTGTAGGAGTAGAAGTATTAGTGGCCCCCCCCTCTCTCTCAGCCTCAGTCTGTGGGGGAGGGGGATCCTCATTATGTGGAGCAGCAGCAGTAGAAGAAGATGGAGGCTCAGACTGTGGTGCTGCGGTAAGCATCTCTGGTAAGTGGACTGGAGATTGCGGTCCTTGATGTACTGTCAAAATACAACACTTTTAATGCTTAATACTTTGAATTGTGTGTTTTCTAAATGAGATGTTAGTGAATTTTATGTATTTTTGTGTTTTATTTGCAAGATTCCAGAGTTGGCCTTGATTTTGGGAAGATTATGCAAAAGTTGCTATTTTTTATGATGTACGAGATCCTTTATAGCCTGTGAAAGAGGTTTCATGGACAATTCTAGTGAGGGGATGATTTTATGAAGATTGTTCTACAAACATATAGATGGATCATGAACTTATTTACGAGTGGTAGACCATGTTTCGTGCCCTGAGGATCAGAGAAGAAGTACTTTCTGAATGTTGGTTAGACGAAATCCTTAGGGGCTGTAGAATATTTTATGGGACGTAGAGGGGTGTCATAGATCATAAGTTCAGTTTTGCAGCAATAATGTATGAGAGCCCGATTATGGGACATGGAACACAATATGGCTCGTAAAGTTGTTCATGAGACGTGCCGACCCAATTATCCTATTTTTTTTAGGACTTGTATTTTAAATATTATAAATTGGTTTTTAGGTTATTTTTCATTAAGTTTCTAGAGAGTTCGACCAGTGAAAGAAAAATAGTGAGATTGAGTAGAGAAAACATTGGAGAGTTTTGAGAAACACTTATACTTTGATTTGAACTTATAATCTTGTGACTCTCATCGAAACTTGGATTTACTTATGCTTAATTCAATTATGTAAGTGCTCTATTATATTATTCCAATTTATAAGTCTTACATCTATACAAATCATGAGTAGCTAAATGTACAACTAGGGTTGTAGGAACCATAAAGAACTAACAAGGTGAAATCGAATAATTTATAATTCTTGAAAAGTGTGAATGGATGTATTAATTAACTCTCATCGTTTTGCATGTTTTCTAGTACTGGCCAAAATTAGAACCCGCCTAGTATTACTGACTCAACCAAGGTAGTAATGAATAGGAAAAAAGATTAATTAACACGATTTGGTTGATGTGTTCTTGTCTAATCAACCAAACTGGACGAACGGGAGACTATACTGGGACTAATAAGTAAGGGTTAGCAATGCATACTGTGGAGATGGGCCAAGTCATGTACTGAAATTCGCCTCTCGCCTGGACCAAAGGGTATGGTGAACCTAACTTGCCATCCTGCAAGCTACACACTAGAAAAGAATTAGGTTATCCGATGATACTGAGTTAGGGAATCATGGAGAACACAGTACCCTAGTTCCTCTCCATATTTGTTAAACTCTTGTGTTAGTAGGCTTACTTTTCTACTTGTTATTGCAAAACCCCCCTTTGGGAGATAAGTAAGTTTATTACTAAAATTGCATTAATTGAATTCTGCTAAGTCTATGTATTCCCTGTGGATTCGACCTTAACCTTGGTTAGGTTTTATTTCTTGACAACGATCGTGTTATCCTAAAATGGAGGTGTACCTTGGGCGATATCAAGAGTTTGGTGTCGTTGCCTGGGAATATGACTAGACATGGTTAATTCAAATAATTTGGGTTTTAATCCTTATTTCCCTCATTTTATATTTTTTGTTGTTTTGGTTTCTTTACAGGGTATAAGTGTAGTGTATGTCCAACACGCGATGTTAATGTAGACCCTTGACTCCATTTGACCCAGAGATCCATAGAACGTTGAAAAGAATGGCCTAAGATTACGCCAACAATGCAGCTAATGCAACTCTGAATAGGAATGAGAATAAAAATACTGACAATGAGAACCCACCTCCCCTCGAGGATATTGCTCCACATCCACAGGATTTAGTACCAACACTTATCAGTGGAATCAATACAGGTTGAATCTTATGTCTATGGAGGTGACTGGAGCTATTGTGTTGCCCCTACTACCGGCTGAGACAATGTTTGTTGTTTCAAGTGGATTGCTTCAGATGATGCAGAACTGTGGGCTATTTGTGGGGTTACCATCAGAGAATCCCCATAGCCATCTACACAATGTTGCATTTGTCTGCAAGAGTGTGATGGGAATGAATAATCTATCTTTGTATGTTGTGGGACTTCATGCCTTCCCATTGTCTCTTACAGGAAATGCAACACTATGTCTATCTGAGTTCACATAGAGTTCGATCACCAGTTGGGCTGAATTGCAGAAGGCCTTTTCGGAGAGGTACTTTCCGAGATCGAAGAAGCTCAAGTTGAAAGATCAGATCAACAACTTTGAGAAACTTCCTCATAGCTCGATCCGTACTACATGAGAGCAGTTTACTAAGTTCTTGAGGAGTGTCCGAGCCACAAGATTGTTGATGATGCCTTGATGGAAATCTTCTACCATGCTCTTGATGAAAATAGTCAGGCTTGTGTTGATACCATTATGGAGAGCATGTTCTTAGATCAGCCATTTGTAAGGATTGCAAAAAGGATGGAAAGAGTGGTCAAGACCAGTCGTGCACGGGGGCAAAAAGACAGAACATCTACCAAAAGTTCATGCATTGTCAGTATTAGCTCGGAGCAAGCTAAGATAAATGAAAAGATTATGCAAGAGCTTGCCTGAATCCATACAGGCATGGAGGTGATGATGAAGCAGAATCAGGAGCGAGTTAATGCAGTTGTTCATCAGCCTTCATGTGCACCCATATACGATGATCCCTACTATGAGGAGGACACTTGTTTTATTGTTGATCAGACGGGGGGATTTCGAACCAGTACCCAAGGCTCTAATCAGGATTATTAGCGTCAAGGTCAAGGAAACCAAGGTCGAAACTTCAATCGAGATAGAACTTTCAGAGACAACCTCGGGGGATACTATGACCAGAATCAGGGCCAAGACAGATATGCAGGTTAGAGTCGCAGAAACGGTTACAGAAATGGTCCATATGTGCCACCACACAACCGCAATACAGGTGCGAGTAGCTCAAGAGTTGAGGAGATGTTTGATCGTCTATTGAAGAAAGTTGAGACTGAGACACAAGATGAGACTCTGAGGGGGATGAAATCTGGGATCTCCTGTATCAATCAAAAGATCAAGTCTCATTTTGTTCCCATCAAACAGCTTGAGCAACAGTTCGATCAAGTGTCGACTCAACTAAATCAACGTCAGAGGGGTACACTGCCAAGCAATATAGTTCAAAATCCTAAAAATGAAGGGCAATGCATGGCAGTTACTACTCGTGGTGGCAAGAGTACCATTGATCCTCCAATAAAATACTAAAAAAAAAAAATTTAAAGAAAAGAATTCGATTCAATGGGCTTCCTCTCACAAAAGAGCTAAAAAGAAAAATCAAGTAGTGGGCAAAATATGTTCTAATAAAAACTAAAAATCTAAAGACAAAAGACTATTTTACTCTAAAAAAGGAAAATAAAAATCTTTTTGTAGTTTTGATTTTTTTATTTTTTTACTAAATAATTAAATAAAATCTTATAGCATACATCACTCTTAAAAATATTGAAAGATATTACACTCCACACTTAAAAGCATGCTTTGTCCCCAAAGCAATTTATAGAAAATAGATGAAGCAGAAGGCTAAGAAATACTCCTTGAGACCCTTTAAGGTCTAGCTAGCAATATGTTTCTTTAATTTTTATCAAGGGTCGTGCGTACCCCATACTTAAGCTCAAAAAATGTGTTCCTTAGCTTCAAATTCGGGTACTCATACTTCTCCTAAATCTACAAAAATAAAAATGACACAAAAAAAAATACAAGACAAATACTATATAAAAAACTTTTTAAAAAAAAGTTCCACTATTAGTTGGAGGCCTTTCACTTTTTCGTCCACCTTGAACTTATGAATTGTACCTCTAATTTCTTTTTCAATTTTATATTTTGCTCAAAGAGTGATGACATAAAATAAGAAAAATAAAACAATAGAGATCGCATATTTTGCTTTTTGGCCTTTGAATGAGGAATGTAATTTTTTGATTTATGCCCAATAAATTCAAGAATATAACATATTTTTCATCCTCCTTACATTCTTTGATATGCTCAAATGATTTGATTAATATCTCATCGTATAAACATAATGTAGAAAAATGATTGAAATGAGGTTTAATATGTCCTAAATCATGAATTGTGTTATTATTTATGTCATCATGTTTACACACACAAGAGTTTTTAAAAATAATATTATCTACTTCTTCGCATAAGTCTCGTGTATTTTTCTCAACACTAACAACATTAACAATAGTATGATCAAGTAGTTGACCTTCCAATTTTAGCTCTTTAAGTTGGCCGATAAGCATTTTTTTCTTCCTCACACAATTCATAACTAGTATGTTGAGCGTCAAACATATCAACCTTTACACTCAACTCTTAAAATGTGGATATTCAAACCAAACTAATGAACATATGACAAAAGCACATAGTTGTCTAAGCCGAGATTTTCTAATATTTTCAAGAAGTACACATTGCAATTCAAAAACTTATCTACAAACCCCTCTCATCTCAATACTCCAATCATCCAATATTTCTTCAACGGAGGGTGTCATATTAATAAGAAAAAAAAGATAAAAAATAAATAAAAATAAACTTATGGACTACAAGTAAAAATAAATACCAAAGATAATATTTAATTCATATTCCCTGGCAACGGCGCCACTTTTCTGGTGACGTCCAAAATATACTTCTCAAAAGAAATATAAACGGTCGTTTGCAATATATTTACCCAACTTGGGAGTCAGGATCGATCCCACAAAGAATATGAAAAATATTGTCAATAGTAAAAAATTTAACTTGATAGTCATTATAAAAAATTGGGAGGTTGTAATAGAATAAAATAGAAAACAACAATAAAAATAATGATAGCTTACAATTTAATATTTATTTGTGTCAAGATAAATAGAAGTAACTAGGAATGTGTTCCCATGATTTTATAGCTTATCAAGAATAATGTCTTAGTGATCTATTTCAATTTTTAGCATGCAGAATGGCAAGTTAAGTTCACCAAACTCTTTTGCTTAGTTGGAAGGCAAATTTCACTACGTGATTTGGTCCATCTCCGCAGTGTGACATTACTAACCCTTACCTATTGTCCTAGTACAATATCCCCTTGGCGCAGTTCAGTTGATTAGACGATAAACATCAATTAATTTATCTCTTTTCCTATTCACTACTACCTTGATCCAGTCCCTAACACTAGGTGGGTTCTAATAGGCATTCAATACGAAGATAATTAATTAATACATGCATAAAATTTATTCAAGAATCACTTTTTACATTAATTTACTTTCTTCATCCATCATAGTTCACACAATCCTAGTTATAAAATTTAGCCACTCATTATTATTGAAAAAATAATTAAAATTTATAAAAATAAACTTACTTGTGTTAATAATAAATATTCAAGAACAACATCTAAATAATCTTCCAAAAATAAAGAATACAAATAAATAATAAAAGGAGATGAAAAGAAAAAACTAAAATTCTCTGCTTCGTGACGGCTCTTTCAAAAATTCTAAGCTATAAAATTTTAAAACCTAAATTATGAATAAGTACTAGATAGTTAATTGGGTTAGTTGTAAGGACTATTAGCTGTAGAAAAATAACCAAGGCCAAAATAAATTGGAAAACCCAAAACAAGAAGGAAATCACTGTCGTCGCCTTAAATTTCAATTCTTTTTTTTTTGCCGCTTGTTGGGGGCTCCCACATGGCAGTTGTTAGCCCCATTGAATCCAATTTGACTTTGCACATATTTGCATATATATAAATAATATTTTATTAATTTTATAGACTATAAAATTCGCATTGAGAAAATAATAATCAAGAATAAAAATATTGCAACAATTTGTAATATTTAATTTCAATATGTGAGTGTTACAATCTCTAGGAATCCTCTTATTCGCCTTTTCAAGTGTAAATTCAAGGGCTCTTGAGTTTGATCTTGAATTTGAAGTTTGTTCTTGAATCTTGATCTTGATCTTATTCTTGAGCTTCTTCTTGAGTTCAAGAGTTTTTAACCTTGTTCTTGAACTTGAATGCTTGAATGTTTGAATTCTTGACTTTGTAGAGAAATTTGTGGCGTTTGATCCACAAGCTTTCTCTAGCTTTTTGTTAGAATTCTTGATGTAAGTTCTAAATTATAAAGACCGCTATATATAGTTGTAGAATAGATGAGTCATGATGGAATCAGGCTTTCTCCCGGCCAATCAAATTTAAGTGACATGACATATTGGATTTTAATAAAATGGCCTTGTCACTTTGACACATGACATGATCTTATTGGCTTCTTTGTTTGACTTG
This sequence comes from Solanum ossicruentum, assembly GCA_025774065.1. NCBI lineage: Eukaryota > Viridiplantae > Streptophyta > Magnoliopsida > Solanales > Solanaceae > Solanum > Solanum ossicruentum. The sequence goes on from JAOTQR010010781.1 coordinate 9,936, forward strand.
GCATGTCATGTCATTTCACACGTGGCATCAAGTGAGCCTCTTGGATGAAGGGATATTGGGCTCAAAAAGGTGGATCATCTTTTGTAGTCCAAATAAATGAATCTGGGTTTTTAATTAAATCCATATTTTTTTGGACTTTATTAATCGACCCAATTATATTAATCCATAATATTCATTTTGGATTAATATATTTTTTAATTTAATATAATTTGAATCATACTATAAAATTTATATTTTAATAAATTTTATATAATCACAAATGCCCCCTACTTCAAATCTTGTTAAGATATTTTTTTTAAGACTAGATTTAAAGTATTAACTTGATACTTGATAGGAAAATATTGGATTTTAATAAAGCAAGTAATAAAACAAGCAATGAAATTGAAAGCAAGGAATTTCACCGAACTTTAAATCATAAGAGGATGAAAGAATAGGCCTAATTCATTAAAGCATGAAATGGAACTAATGCTTCCTCTCCCTTACTATTTATTTATTTTAGAAGAATTAATAAATTTTATAAGAACATTTATTTTTCTTTAAATCTTGCAACATATATGTGTATTTTTCCAAGTTTGTTACTTGAAAGTGGTGCAACCACTGACACCTTTGTCAACTAGCCTTACCTCTCCTGCCATTTCAACTTTTTCCTTGTTCAACTAGAAGTAGAATGCTACAATTGTTTTTTCGCCTCATGCTCCCTATTTTCCTTTTAACTCAGAGAATCAACATAATAGAAGAAGACCGCTTCAAACTCAAACACAGTGAATCCGACTAGCGGTAAAAAAAATACTACCACCTTTATTTTAGGTATAAAAGAAGTAGGATTATGAAAATCCTAGCATAACAAATGATAATATTTCTTTAAATTTTATTAGGACTCAACTTATGGAGTCCAATCTTTGACGAATATTAATTGTTGCAATCTCTATAAACAGATGCAACCTTATCATTCTTGAGCACAAATCAGTTTGTGAGTTGCATTATCTCCATCTCGTCAGCCAGCAAATCGTCTTCATACGATTATTATTATATGTTGATAATTTTCTCTCCTTCTTTATTATTTATTTATTTATTTATGTATTTATTATTATTTTGTGTATACTTTTGTTGTCCCTTTTTTTCTTGTTGTAGGACCATAAATTCAAGATTCTTTGTATCACAAGATTTTGGTTTTGAGGTGTGAAGGGATAAATCCGCACTCACGCCTTGATATCACCAATTCGAGACTATACAATATTCCCAATGTTTAAACATAAGGGACCACAAATTCGAGGTCATACAATGTTCTAAATGTTTAAACGTAGGAGACCACCAATTTGAGACTTTACGATGTTCTAAATGTTTAAACATAAGGGACCTTCAATGCGAGGCTTTAAAAAGTTTCAATGTTAAACATAGGGACCACCAATTCGAGGCATTACGATGTTCTAAATGTCTAAGCATAGAAGACCACCAATGTGAGGCTTTACGATATTTTAAATGTTTAAACATAGGTACTCCCAATGCAAGGATTTACAAAGTTCTCGATATTTAAACATAAGAGACCACCAATTCGAGGCTTTACAATGTCCCCAATGTTTAAACATGAAGGACCACCAATTCGAGGCTTTACAATCTTCAAATGTTATGAAGAGGCCATCTTAAGGTGCAAAGGGATAATTTTTTTCCACCTTAAGACATGAAAATTTATGAATACTTTTAAGGATAAGCCCGCGAAAAGGCCAGCTTAAGGTGCAAAGGGACAAATTTTGTTCACTTTAGGACATGGAAATTTAGAGAGATTCTTGTGGCATAAAGGGATGGATACTCGTCTTTGTACCAAGAAAGGCAATTTGAGAGAATCGTCACTATGCAAAGAGATAATTACTCATTTTTTCCTTAAGAAAGGTGAATTTAAAGGTCAAGGCTCGAAGGCATTAACTTTCAGCTCACCAACTTTAAAGAATTCCACTTAAAAATATGGTGGATTTGAAACTTCAACTTTTAGAATGAGCAAATCTGAAAACTTCAAATTGCAGATTTCAAGAATTTAAAGTCTTTGATATGCATGCTTGATTGATTTGAAACCCCAAATCATGCACTTGAAGAATTTGCAAACTTTAACTTACAGACTTGAAAATTATAAACGCTTCAACATGCATATTTGGAGGAGATGAACACTTCAACTTGCAAACTTGGAGAATTTGAAGACTTCAACTTGCATACTTGGTTAAATTCGAAGACTTCAACTTGTATATTTGGAGGATTTGAACACTTCAACTTGCAAACTCAAAGAATTCGAAGACTTCAACCTGTATACTTGAAGGATTTGAAAACTTTGATTTGCATACTTGGGAATCAAAGACTTCAACTTGCAAACTTAAAGAATTTGAAGACTTCGACTTGAAAACTTAAAGAATTCGAAGACTTCGACTTGCATACTTGAAGAATCAAAGACTTTAAATTGAAAACTTGAAGAATTCAAAGACTTTGACTTGCATACTTGAAGAATCAAAGACTTCAACTTGCAAACTTGAAGAATTCGAAGACTTCAACTTGCATATTTGAAGACTTTGATCTGCATACTTCGAGAATCAACGACTTCAACTTGCATACTTGATTAACTTGAGAACCAACTCGTAAACTCGAGGACTTCAACTTGTAAACTTAAGGAATTTGAAAACTTCAATTTGCAAACTTGACCAAATTTGAAAGCCTTCAGCATACTATTGAAGGAGCTCTTATTCCATAGGATTTGCCCCCATAAGGAATCTGGTAGGGACATATAGTTTTTTTAACACTCATGTAACTGAACTTAGAATATAATTCCAAGCACCTATGTACCTCAATGAAGAGGATCAAGTCACAGCGTAGTTTTGCAGGGAGTGTTGTCTTTTTTGTCCTAATTTTGCCTAGGCTGCCTCTTTCGAGATTTTCAACCTAGCATACACAATTTGTTTTGGGTGTCGTACACAGTTTATACTCTTGCGAGTAAGGAGTGTCATGCAATTTTATACTCGTACTTCAAAGAGCAGCATTTTCCTTAGGGATAGTACCTCTTAAGAAATTTTGCATTTATAGGACCGATCCTTATATCATCTGCATCGACAAGCTTATGAGCACCATTTGAGTATGCTTCTTGTACTACATATGGTCCATCCGACTTTGAGGTACATTTACCCCCATATTTATGTGAAGTGATAATGTCCTTCTTACTGTGGAACTTGATCTCCCACTTGAAAACACCTCGAGCAAACCTTTTTATTGAAAGCACGAGACAAATGAGCTTGATAACATTCAAGATTTTATTGGGCTTCTAACCTCTTTTTATCAAGTGTTTCTAACTCGGTAAGACGTAGTCGAGTATTTTCTTTCTTAGTGAGACCTTTTTGGATAGCCAGTCTCAAGGATGATATTTGTCACTCAAGTTACAAGACCGTTGCAACTCCAAAAGCAAGCGAATATGGGGTTGCTTGAGTTGGTGTGATATGTCGTCCTATATGCACACAAGGCTTCTTCCATTCCTTCATGCCAGTCTCATTTGGACTTAGAGACCACTTTCTTCAGAAGATTGCATAGAGTATTATTGAATGCTTCCGCTAGACCATTGGTGGTAGCATGGTACATAGAAGATTTGTGTTGCTTGAAGCCAAAGAGATCGTAGATCTTATTCATCAACTTGTTATCAAATGGCTTGCCATTATTCATTATTATGTATCATGGAATGCCAAATCGATAGACAATGTTTACTCGAATGAAGTTTGAGATATTCTCCTTTTTGACTTCTTTAAGAGCTATAACTTTGGCCCATTTTGAGAAGTAGTCTGTCATAGCCAAGATGTATAAGTGCCCACCAGAAGGTTTTGGCAGCAGTCAAATGACGTCCAATCCTCAAGCATCGAATGGCCAAGACGTAATAGTTGGGTGTAAAATTTTAGGCGGTTGATGTTTGAAGTTTGCATAGAATTCACAAACTTTGAACATTTGAGCGTAATCCATTGGAATCTTTTACCATGGTTGGCCAGTAATACCCCATTCTTTTTATGTGAAAGTGGAGCTTTGGTCTAGACTGATGTGATCTACAAACTCCTGAATATGTCTCTTGAAAGCTTGAGCTGCTTCTTCCTCCCCCAAACACAGCACGAGTATTCTCTCAAATGATCTCCTATATAACGTGTCCTTGTAGTAGTGAAAACGAGGTGCCAAACGACGAATGTCAGTCCTTCTTTTGGCATCTTCTGGAAGTATCTCATAACATAAGTAATCGATGATAGCTTGTCATTAGTCCTCTTTATTGGCTTCGAAAACAGCGACAACATGCTCAAGCTTATTCTCCATATGTTCATCTTCATCTAACGATGATACTACCCATTATTGGCTGATAGTAACTTACGTCTGATCAGGAAGATTCAGAGTTGAGGCTATAGCAGCTAAGGTATCAATTGTTTTGTTTTCTTTCCGTGGAATGTTGTAGGGTCACATCTCCAAGTCGTGGTATCAACTTTTGGGCATAACAGTGATATGAGCATAGTTCAAGCTTCTTGACCTTATAGGTTCCCAAGAGTTGTTAAATCACCAACTAAGAATCACCATAATCATCCTTGATTGATGAGGTAAAGGCAAAACAAGATCTTGACCCCGCCTTGCTAGAGTTGAAGGCCTTGGTGAGAGATGGTAGAGTGGAGGTTTTCTCCAAGGGGGAGATGGTGCCCTTAGGTACCAAGATAGATTGTGTGTGCCAAATGTGGGTGGTTTGAAAGAATTGATCTTGAAAGAGGCCCATAATTCATCCTATTCCATTCACCCCCGTTCTACAAAGATGTATAGAGACTTGAGGGAAGTATATTGGTGGAGTGGTATGAAGAGATACATTGCCAAGTTCATATCCGGATGTCACAATTGCCAACAAGTGAAAGCCGAACATCAAAGGTCGAGTGGCCTAGCCCAATATATAGAGATTCCTACTTGGAAGTGCGAGGAAATCAACATGGATTTTGTGGTTGAATTGCCTAAGACTAGGAAATATTTTGACTCTATTTGGGTTGTTATGGATAGAATGACAAAGTCAGTTCACTTCCTATAGATCAAAACTACTTATGGTGTCGAAGATTATTCCAAATTTTACATTCATGAGTTGGTTAGATTGCATGGGGTGCCCTTGTCTATCATTTCGAATTATGGTGCTTAATTCACTTCTCACTTTTGGAGATCTTTCCAAAGAGGTATTGGTACCAAGGTTAAGCTTAACACGGCCTTTCATCCTCAAACGGATGGTCAAGCCGAGAGGACTATCCAAACCCTTGAGGATATGCTTAGAGCTTGTGTATTAGAGTTTAAGGGTAGTTGGGATGAATATCTTCCACTCATTGAGTTTGCATACAACAATAGCTACCACTCAAGCATTGGCATGGTTCCTTTTGAAGCTCTTTATGGTAAGCGTTGTAGATCCCCGGTTGGGTGATTTGAAGTGGGGGAAATAGCTTTGCTAAGTTTGAATTTGGTCATGGAAACATTGGAGAAGGTGAAGTTGATTGGGGAGAGATTGAAAACAACCCAAAGTAGACAAAAGTCCTATTCCAATGTGAGGAGAAGAGATCGTGAGTTTGAGGTTGGTGATTGGGTTTACTTGAAAGTCTCACCTATGAAGGGTGTGGTTCAATTTGGCAAGAAGGGGAAGTTAAGCCCAAGATTTGTGGGTCCTTATAGAGTTTTAAGAAGGATTGATATGGTTGCTTATGAGTTGGAGTTGCCTATAGAGATGAATATGGTTCATCCGATTTTTCATGTATCCATGTTGAGGAAATGTCTGGGTAACCCAAGTGCTATAGTGCCTTTGGATGTTGCGGGTGTTGTAGAAGATAATTTGGCTTATGAGGAGGTCCATGTGGAGATTTTGGATAGACAAGTGAAGAGGTTGAGAAATAAAGATGTAACTTCCGTCAAGATCCTTTGTAGAAACCAACAAGTTAAAAGTGCCACATGAGAAGCCGAGGCAGACATGAGAAAGTGATATCCCTATCCCTTCCACTTTACTCAAGACGAAGGTACTAATTTAAGTTCCCTATATGATTTCAAGTCTAAAGTTCCAGCCCTTATGTCATTTTTTATGCATTCATTTTTATGTTGACAAGTTTATGGTGATTTTGGCACTCATGTTGAGATATTTTAAATGGTGTTTAAACGCATTTAATGCATTCATGTCAGGCTAAAATCTTCACGATTAATTCTCTTATGTACGTTTCTTTGACATTCAGGGATAAATGTTCCCAAAGGAGAGATATTGAAACGCCCCAAAAATGTACTTCAAAAATTTCCATAATTGTGATTTTCATATATCTCAAAATTCATGGTGATATCGAAAATTTGACTTCATATTCTTGATTAGGGGGAAAATTGAGTGGGAGATGGGTATAACCCCGATTTTAGAGGACCGTAGCAAAAAATAATTTATTCAAAAATTTGAATTCCAGTAGCCATACGCACCCTGGCTATGACGCGTTAGGGGCGCGGATCAGCGTTAATTTGCCCTCCGCATTGGGTCCACATCTAGAACTTTTTCCTTTATTTTTTATTTCGGCCCAAAGGCCTTGGGGTCATAGCCCCATACCCACTTATGGGTGAAAACACCTATACTTAGTCATTTTTCAACTCTGTATCGTTCAAGACTCTCTCAAAATCCTCTCTAACACTTGACCAAATATTTCATCCAAATTCAAGTGCCCCAAGCTTAATTTTGGATCTCAAGAACTCCATTCAAGCTTCAAGTCTTCTTCAAGTCTACATCAAGAAAATTCAAGTTTGAGGTATGTGGGATTCATCCATTGGGTCCTCTCACCCATGGAGTCCAACCTTTCTTTTTATGAAAATTGTATGTTTTCAAGTTGTATTACTTATAGGTATTACTTATTATGGATCATGATTATAAATTATGTTTAGATTTTATGAAATGTTGATTGGAAATACACGTCTACCTATTTCAAGCTTATACTATGAAATGGGTTGTCTATTGTGACTATGCATGTTTGAGCTATGAAACTATGATCTATTATGAGATTTGATGGGGGATTTTAAGGTATCTTACATTACGGTTTTACTATATGTGGGTGGGATGATTTATATTGAGATTTCTCAAATTATTTCACTCTTGAATTGTATGATTTCGAATTAGCATTACTCAGCCACCAAGTTCTTGATAAAATATCTTGACAAGGATTCTCAAGTTATTGATGGACTACCATATGGTTTATAAGTCAAGTGACTTTATGATGATTAAGGGATTGTATGTATGTATTGAATTCATGAAAAGTATTTATACTATTGTAAGTTGACCACACCTTGTTGAGGGGGTGATATACTTTGACCACCTTGCGGGGGGGTGACATACCCATACTACCATATTAAGGGTTAGATACCTTAACCACCTTGTCGGGGGGTGACAATACTCGTAATACCATGTTGAGGGGTAGATACCTTGACCACCTTGTCGGGGAGTGACATGTCCGTACTACCATGTTGAAGGGTAGATACCTTGACCACCTTGTCGGAGGGTGACATACCCGTACTACCATGTTGAGCGGTAGATACCTCAATCACCTTCCAAGGGGTAGCATACCTTGAATTCCAAGTAATAGTTGCTTGATCTATGATTATGGACTTTTCATACACATGTATTATGTTCTATATAGTTATATGAGTTACTAGTATGTTTTACTACAAGCATTGGTCATGCATGTGATATTGATATTATACATATCTGTTGCTTATGATTATGCATTTTGATTATGTTGGCTTATGTCTTTATGCATTGCACCCTACATACTTAGTACATTCAAACTTATTAACACATATTCTATGCCTACATGATGTCACCATGTAGGAATCGAAACAGCTCTAGATCATCCTCCACATGGCTAGTTTTGGCATTTCGGAAGATAAACATTGGTGAGTCCTCAAGTGTGGGGACACTAGATATGTTACTCTTGTTAGACCCCGTAAATAACTTAATGGAGGTCAATTACTCATTCGGAAAAAATTGTTGGGATTGAGGTCTATTTTACATTTAACTAACTTATGGTGCGGGAGTATGGAAGCCAGTGAATTTGGCGGATAAAAATTAAATTGAAGTCGGAAGTCCTTAATTGGATTAAAATAGAAAAGTTTGGGACTTAT
>JAOTQR010010812.1:0-18080 GCA_025774065.1 Solanum ossicruentum
CCATAATCACTTAATATTCTAATCAAACACCGGAAACACACTCAAGTTTAAATTACCCAACGTCCACAACAAAATTTCCCATTTGTATAGTTATCCTTAATTAAATAATTACGGGGTCTAACAACCACATGTCTATCAACCACGAGTTTGATAAACATCATCCTGTCATTAACCCTCCTAACCTCAACCACATACTCCCTAGACTCTCGTCTACTAAGATACTCACACCATTTCTATCCCTAGAACCACCCGAGTACCACAGCTTAGACCCATCCATATTCCGAGCCTTGGTTCCTACCCATCTGGTCTCCTGGACACATGCTATATTAATATGTCTCCTCTTAAGGCACTTCACTAGCTTTATGGATTTCCCTGTAAGTGATCCTATATTCCACGTCCCGACCCTTAACTTGAATAACCCCGAATCTCCCTTACTATGCCTACCCCCAACCCTTGACCCCGACCGATGACATGACCCTAGTCCACCATGAGGTCCCAACGCCAGTAACTAAAAACTAAAAATTCTCTAAGGCACAAATCTGGAGAAACAAGTTATACAGTAAGCAATCTAGCGAGAGTAAGACAGTAAACCACCAGAAGATTACCAACAACAGGAAGATACCCAAAAATAATATCTTTTACTGCCCACAATCAATATGTAATCAGCAATATGTAACAACTACCCAGCACTATACTCACGATATATACCAAACATCCCACAATAGTAATGAGAACAAATAAGCAATAATCAATTACCAACAACAAACAGTAATCGAGGAAAGTACTAGAAATACAAATATCTAACAATAATCGGAGCTAGAGCTACAAATATAGCAGTGATCAGGACAGAAATACCGATAAAGAGAATTATAACAGTAATCAGCCTAGGTATCAGTAACAAAGACTGTCAACAGTAACCAGAAAATACATAAAACTATTAGAAATGGCAAAACTAAAACAAGAGGAAACAAGCGATGGTGAAAATTTAAACAAGAAATGTGATATTATGTGCTGAAGATAAAATTACTAAAAGATCATGTTTCTCAATAAATAGAAAAACTGAATTATAGTCTTTAATTCACACCGATTTAGGTGACTTAAAACAAACAATGACTAGAGATAATAAAAGATATTATGTTACATATTGATGATTTTTCCAGATTTACTAAGTTATATTTATTTAGAAACAAAGATGATGCTTCTAATGCATTTATTACTTATAAAACTGAAGTTGAAAATCCACTTAGTAGGAAAACTAAAAGAATTAAATCTGTTCTTAATGTCTTTTGTGAGAAGGAAGCAATTATTCATGAAGTAACTCTACCTTACTCACCTGAATCTAATGGAGTAACTGAAAGGAAAATAGAAGATTGAAAGAAATGATGAACTCTTTGTTAATTAGTTCTAATGCAACTGATAATTTATGGGGTGAAGCTATATTACATGTATGTCACTTAAAAAATAGAATCCCTCACAAAAGAACTGGCAAAATACCTTATGAATTGTGAAAATGTTATAGACCTAATTTGAAATATTTTAAAAAATATGGGGGTGTCTTGCTTAAGTTCTCATGCCTGAATCTAAGAACAGAAAAAATAGGTTGATTGCGTGCTTATCGGACATGCTGAACATAGTGTTGCATTAGATTTTTTGTTTTAAAAAGTGATGTGCTTGATAGCAATACTATTAGTGAAACAAAAAATGTTGAATTCTTTGAACATATTTTTTCACTAAATGATAAGATCTCTCATGCACCTATACAAAGACACAGTGTATCTATTTCTAATATAGAGGAACTAAGGAGTAAAAGACCTAGAAAAAATATTTTTCTTATGGAAATAATTTTCAAACTTTTCTTATGGACAATGAACCATTAAATTACTCTGTAACTATTTCTTCTTCTGATGCTAAATTTTGGAAAGAGACAATAAAATTGAAATTGATTCAATTATGAAAAATAATATATGGATTTTCACTGATTTACCTACTGGTGCAAAACTTATTGGTTGTAAATGAATCTTCAAAAAAAAACTTAATCCTGATGGATCTATAAATAAATATAAAGTTCAGTTAGTAACAAAAGAATTTTCTTAAAACAAAATATTATTTATTTTAATACATTTGTACCAGTAACTAGAATTTTCTTCTATTTGAATTTTAATTGTCTATATGCTTTTTATCCATCAAATGGATATAAAAATAACTTTTTTAAATGGTGATTTGGAAGAAGAAATTTATATGGTTCAACCTAAAAGATTTATTGTTCCTGGACAAAAATACAAAGTTTGTAAATCAATTAAATCTCTTTATGGTCTTAAACAAGATCCTAAGGAAGACATGAAAAATTGATATCTATTAATGTGTCATTGTAGATATATCAATGGAAAAAGAATTTGGCTTAGAAAACGCCTATAGTTATAACGTGCTGTCAAATCACAGCACATTTGGTGCCTAAAACAAGGGATTTTGTAAGTTCTTAAAGAGACTTTTTAGTGTTTTGATGTATTTTTGTCTTAAGCTTGCAGAAAAGTTAGGTTGGCATGATTTTGATGAAAACTTACAGATTTTGCTAAAGCATAGGACATACGAGCCCTCCTACGAGTCGTAGCTCACGTTACGAGTTGTAGATTGTGTCGTAGTAGGAATCAAAGACCAAAAATAAAAAATCTGCCAAGTGAAGGTCACCCCTACGAGCCTAGCCTACGAGTCGTAAGACACACTACAACTCGTATAGGTGGACTCGTAGTAAGAATCAGAGAGTCAAAATGTTGGACCAAAAACTGAAGACCAAGACTACTAGACCAACATACGAGTTGTAGCTCGAGTAACGACTCATACCTATGGGTCGTACTAGTTCAGTCCAAGGTGCCAAGAACTTGAAAAGAGACCGCAACTACGATTCTTAGGCCAACCTACGAGTTGTAACTGCGAAATTTATCAGATGCCAGTTGTCTTTTCTGGATATTTTCTAGGGTTGTTTTGTAAATACTATAAATAATTTAAATTAGGTTTTTGAAGGAAGTTTGAACAATAGACATTTCTCCATTATATTTTGAAGCTTTTCTTAAATTTCAAGAGTAGATTATTGTTCTCTTTGGGAAACCCATTTTGGAGATTGCAAATCTTGCTTCGTACTCATTGTTGATCAATCAGGCTTGTGGGTTGCAACTTATGGTACTTATCTCCTTCATTGTTATTGGTGAAACTCTCAACTATGTCTATTATGTGCATTTTTATGTGTTTTATCTTAACCATGAGTAACTAAGTACCCACAACTTGGGATTATATGAACCATGGGTAGTTGACTCGAGATGACCTAGGTTTTGTGCATGTTTGTAATTGGGGTTTTGCATGTATTATTTAATTTCCTTCATGATTAATGTTGTTTGGTAGTGGCCAACACCAAACCCTGTCTACTATCACGATCCCGACCAAGGTAGTGACAAATAGGAAAATGGAAGTAGATGACAGGATTCAGTTGATGTTTTCCCATCTAATCAACTAAACCTGACCAAGGGGAGGTTGACTAGGATAATAGGTAACGGTTAGTTGGCACGCCATGGTGGCAGACTAAGCGCCATGGTGAAGTTCGACCTTCACCTTCACAAGATGGTTGCAAGAACCTATGTTACCGTCCTGTATGCGAGTCACCGATCATAGTTATGTTATTTAGGGTAATTGAGTCAACGAGCCATGGGGAACATAATTTCCCAAGTTGTCTCCAAAATTGAGTGTTTTCCAGGATTTTAATTAGTGTTTACTTTATGTTGTCTTTGAAGCACAACAATCCCCCATCTTAAGATTATAGTTATAGATACTAGGAATGATTAGTAGTGAAATCTTATAGTCAAGCCCTGTATTCCCTGTGAATTTGACCCTAACCTCGGTTAGGTTAATTACTGATAGCGATCGCTTTCTTATTGAAGCATGACCATCGCCATCAGTAACACTCTGCAAAATCATCAAAATGCCTCTAGAATGTAATCATGTGCATAATGCATCTTACCAAGCTCCATGAAAAATCCGAGATCAAATTTGTAATCAACGCAAAAAATCAATTGGAAAAATGGTCTAGATCCGATTTTAAAGCAATCGTGTCAAAAAATAATTTTCTCTGATTTTTCCTGAGATAATGTTGATGCGCGTCAGGGTGGTGATGCACCCTGGGCGCGGATCAACACTTGTGATTTTTTTTTAATTTTTTGGCGAGAATTGAAAATTTTGGAAATTTGAAAAAAAACATGTGTTCGCGCACTTAGAGCGACGCAGATGTGTTGTTGAGAAGTGAAAATTTCTCTTTTAATTTTGGAAAGGGTATTTTGGGTATGCCCAACATATTTTAAGTCCCAAAAACGAGTATTAAGGTCATTTTATATCGATTAAGGGTTTCCAAACCCATTTTCCTTAAGTTTCTACGTGAGAATTCCTAAGATAAAAGGCAAGAAACGCTTGGGGATTTCAAGGTTGAAGGTCAAGTTCTTGAAGAAGATTAAGATAATCTTCATCTAGATATGCAATCCAAAACATGAGATTTTTCTCCTATGTGCCGCCTTTATCGTAGGGAGTTAATAGTTGAAGGTGATGGATTCTTTCTGTACAATTTTCTAAATATTTTTACTGAAACTATTTTATTTTATTTATATTTTCTTAAAGTGATGATCCTCATAACTGAATTACTTACTTAAATGGTTAGCTGAATTATTTATATGATTATATAAGTCCTACATGATTACTTTGTTAAAAAGTACAAGAATGAACCTAGGGGTTAATGTCTAGAGCCTTGATCACATGGGTGCATTTGCTTGTTGTATTCTGGGTCCTGAATTGAATGTGTTAATGATTGATGTTGATGAAATTGATATCCTTGGAGCCTTAAAGAAGTTGAATGTAATCTTAAAGGAATATTCCTAATTCTTTGAATTGATGAGATATGAATGAATAGAGGTCCAAGTACAAAAGAGACTAAATGATGACAAAGCTTGGTGTTAATGTTTATTAGTATATTGAGTTTATGGGAGAAGTGTCGAATACCAAAATGGGTAAGAGTGAGTCTCACTCACACTAATAACTACGTGGCCAGCATAGGTGATGATTAAACCATGAGAAAAATAGATGTTTCCTTAGTCCCAAAGAAGACTTAATGTTATTTCTATTCTGGACCCAATAATGCACGCCCTCTATCCCAGCAAGGTATTAGGAAGATGTGTCATCAGTTCATTGTATCATTATCCTCATAAGTGGTGGTTATAGGTTCGAGAAACTCCCATATAGGTTCCCTCTTAATAGTACTGAGATGTTGATGTGATGACATGGGTCATGACGGATGTTAAATGTGATAATATCTATTCCTTTTTTCTGAGATGAATACTTGATGACCTGATGTTTCCATGTTATCCTATTTATTTCACTTACTTTCATCTCGTTTGCATACTGTACATTCCATGTGCTGGTGCCACTCTGACGCTGCATCATTTTATGATGTAGATTTAGTAGACAGAGGATTTCAGTAGGTGAATCGTTGAGGTCAGTAGGTGAATCGTTGAGGTCCAGACTTCCAGCTCCAAACACTTGATGAGTTCTCCCCTGTACTCAAAGGATGTCTTTTATTTCTCCTTGTGGTTTAGGACTTTCTGAGTTTGTGGTAGTCATAGCCTATCATGGTACTATCCGAGATTGTTAGCAATAGAGGCTTCATGGACAGAGAGTGATGATGGGTTGATGTTGGGGTTCTTTTCTCCTTTCCTTTTCTAAACTAGGTTTTGTTTACATTGTATGACATTTGATGGATATTGATGTTTAGTTCTGTGGCATATGACCCATGTTTCTTTGATGGAAATATGATAGGATAGAGTGCCCGCTGAAGTGCATTTTTATGTCTTCCGTTAATAATAAATTGTAATGAGGCCAGGTGGTTCGCTTGGGGACTAGCAACAGTCTCTGAGTGCCAGTTACGCCTAAGGTACCCTCTTGTGATGTGAAAACTTGGTAATAGAGCATAAAGTTCAAGTGTCCTAGGGAATCTATGAAGCCATGTCTAGTAGAGTCTTTTTTATAGGTGTGTTACCCTTCTTTCATGATCTGAGTTCGTGCGATAGAGTTTAACTCTATACAATATTTCATTCTAATTCGTGTGTTACACATTTGCAGAATATGCCCCAAAACGAACAGCTGCTCAGAAAGATGCCTCAATCCCAACTGCCGAGAATGCCTAACCTGAGGTCCTGGTTCAGGTAGAGACAAGGAGACGGGGTCGCCCTGCCAGGACTGCTGAGGTCCCACAGGTGCCCCCTGCATAGCCTCAGCCAGCTCCCACCTCAGAGGTAGAGTTTAAGGGAGCCATTACCATGCTTACTCAGTTAGTGGCCTCCCAGAGTAATAGTCGAGGTCCTCAGGCTCCTAGCACCAGTCCACAGAAGCCCACAACTTAAACCAGACTCAGGAACTTCTTACGGATGAACCCTTCAGTGTATACGGGGTTGAAAGTTGAGGAGGACCCACTGAATTTAATCGACGAGATGTAAAAGTTTTTGAGGGCCATGCATGCTAGTGAGGTTGAAGGGGTTGAACTTGTCTCCTACTAGCTGAAGGATGTTGCAAATGTCTAGCATACCCAATGGGAGGACAGTAGAGGTGAAGATGCTGAGTCTGTGGAGTGGGATGTGTTTGAGACTATTTTCCTTGACCATTTCTTTCCCCAAGAGTTAAGGGAGGCGAAAGTTGGGGAGTGTGTGAACTTAAAACAAGGAGGGATGATCGTTAAGGAGTACAATCTCAAGTTCATTAAGCTGTCCAAATATGCTCCGAAGATGGTCTAAGACATGAGGGTGAGGATGAGAAAGTTTGTGCCTGGCTTGGGCAGGCATGTACAGAAGGAGCACAAAGCAGCCTTGTTGATCCCAGGCATGGACATTTCCAAGATTATGGTGTATGCCCAGCAAACTGAGGAAGACAAGAGGGATAGAGAAAAGCAGATGAGCAGGAAAGCAAAATTGGCAGGGCATGAGCCTAGCCAGCAGAGATAAAATAAGGGTGATAAATCCTACTTCTATAAGAGGTCCTCTCACTATGCACCTTCTGCAGCAAGTGCACTAGTCCAACAGAATAGGTATGATCAAAAGTCTTAGGGTCACCAGAATTTCAAGGCCCAGGGTTTTCAATCTCAAGCTAGTGTGACACAAGGTACAAAGGGAAAGTCACCCTGTGATAGTTGTAGAAAGCTTCATCTAGGTAAGTGTCATATGGGAACGGATGCTTGCTACAGATGTGGGCAAATTGGTCACTTTCAGTATGAGTACCCGAAGAGGAGATAGGGTGAACAAAGCAATAGAGCACAGTCCTCTACGGTTCCCCTAGCTAGAAGTCATCAGGGAGGTACTACTACGGGTACATAAGGCAGGGATAACCGTCTTTATGCCATGGGACCTTGTCAGGGTACAAGAGGCGGGGCTAACCATCTTTATGCCATGGGGACTCATCAGGATCAGGAGGCAACACCAATTGTTGTTACTGGTATGCTTTGAGTCTTTACTTTTGATTGCTATGCAATTCTTGACCCGGGAACCACTCTATCCTTTGTAACCCCCTATGTGGCTAGTGGATTTGTGATTCTTCCAGAATGTTTTCTTAAACCTTTTGTTGTTTCCACTCCTACAAGTGAATAGATCTTAGCTTAGAGGGTTTATAGGGATTGTTTGTATCTATACCTTAGCTGATTTGGTAGAACTGGAGATGGTTGGCTTTGATGTGATACTTGGCATGGATTGGTTTCATACCTGTTATGCCTTTGAAGAATGTAGGATTCGGATAGTCAAGTTTCAATTCCTTAATAAACCTACCTTGGAGTAGAAAGGAAGTTCTGTTGCACCTAAAGACAACTTTATCTCATATCTTAGAGTTAGAAAGTTGATCTTCAAAGGTTGTATCTACCTACTCGTGCAAGTTAAGTCTGATGATGTTGAGTCCCTCCACTCTAGAGTCAATCCCGATTGTAAATGAGTTTCCCTAAGTTTTTCCTGAGGAACTTCCTGGAGTCCCTCCTAATAGGGAGATTGACTTTGGGATTGATGTTCTTCCCTATACCTAACCTATCTCGATTCCACCGTATAGAATGGCCCCAGCTGAACTGAAAGAGTTGAAAGAGCAATTGGAAGACTTGCTAGAGAAAGGTTTCATAAGACCTAGTGCCTCTCCCTTGGGTGCTCCTATCCTATTCATGCGTAAGAAAGATGGGTTTCTTAGAATGTGTATAGACTATCGACAACTGAACAAGGTCATGATAAAGAACAAGTGCCCTCTTCCTATAATAGATGATCTGTTTGACCAACTTCAGGGTGCCTCTTGTTTCTCTAAGATAGACCTTAGATCGGGTTGCCATTAGTTGAAAGTAAGGGAGTGTGATATTCCAAAGATAGTCTTTAGGACTAGATATGGCCACTTTGAGTTCCTAGTCATGTCCTTTGGGTTGACTAATGTACTTGCAGCTTTCATGGACTTGATGAATAGGGTATTCAGACTGTATCTTGACATGTTCATGATTGCGTTTATTGATGATATCCTAGTATATTTTAAGGATGAAGATAAGCATGCCAATCATCTTAAAGTGGTTCTGCAAACTCTCAAGGACCATGAATTGTATGCAAAGTTTTCAAAGTATGAGTTTTGGCTCAAGTCTTGGCCTTCTTAGGTCATGTTGTCTTGGGCGATGATATTCGATTAGATGCTCAGAAGGTTGAAGCGGTTAAGAATTGGCCTAGACCGACCTCTCCAACTGATATTCGAAGTTTCTTGGGGTTAGCAGGAGGCTACTACGGTAGATTTGTTGAGGGGTTTTCTTCCTCATCTACACCATTGACCAAACTAACTCAGAAAAAGGCTAAGTTTTAGCGTTTTGATGAATGCAAGAAAAGTGTCAAGAGTTGACAATGACACTGATTACAATACAAGTTTTGACATTGCCCGATGAAAGATTTCGTGATTTGTTGTGATGAATCCAAAGTTGGACTTAGTTGTGTGCTGATGCAAAGAGGAAAGGTGATATCTTATACTTCCAGATAACTTAAGATTCATGAGAAAAACTATCCTACTCATGATCTCGAGTTGGGCACAGTGGTATTCGAGCTTGTGATTTGGCGCCACTACTTGTATGGAGTACATGTGGATGTGTTCACTGACCACATGAGTTTACAGTATGTCTTCAGTCAGAAAGAGCCCAACTTGCAGCATAGGAGATGATTGGAGTTGCTCAAAGACTATGACATTAGCATCCTCTTTCGCCGAGGTAAGGCTAACATTGTTGCTGATTCTCTTAGTGGGTTGTCCATAGGTAGCACTGCCCATATGGAGGAAGGGAAGAAGGAACTAGCTAGGGAAGTAAATAGATTGGCTCGACTGGAATGCAACTTGAGGAGAACAATGAAGGTGGAATCAATGTCCAAAATGGGTCTGCTTCATCCTTAGTGTCAGAGGTGAAGGAAAAGCAAGACCAAGACCC
Source organism: Solanum ossicruentum (assembly GCA_025774065.1). Lineage (NCBI taxonomy): Eukaryota > Viridiplantae > Streptophyta > Magnoliopsida > Solanales > Solanaceae > Solanum > Solanum ossicruentum. The sequence continues at coordinate 9,491 of JAOTQR010010812.1, forward strand.
TGTCTTATTCCAATTGAAAGAAGGGGTTCACAAACAAAAGTGATGAGTTTCTCTAACGGGGGAGATGGGGTGTTAAGATACCAGGGTAGGTTATGTGTGCTCGATGTTGATGGTGTCCGAGAAAAAATCATGGCCGAAGCTCACAGATCTCGATAATTTATCCATCATAGTTCCACCAAGATGTACCACGGCTTGAGAGGAGTCTATTGGTGGAATGGAATGAAGAAGGATGTTGTTGAATTTGTCTTTAAGTGCCCCAATTGCCAACATGTGAAGGTTGAACATCAGTGACCATATGGATTACCTAGAATTTAGAAATTTCTGAGTGAAAATGGGAGATAATCAACATGGATTTCATTACCGGCTTACAAAGGTCCTGAAAGCAGCATGATTAGATATGGGTGATTGTGGATAGGATGACCAAATCAACCCTTTTCTTGGCAATCAATACAACTAATATAACTGAGGAATATGCCCGATTATACATTCGTGAGACTATGGGGTTGCATGGGGTTCCCTTGTCCATCATCTCGGACAGAGAAGCTCAATTCACCTCCCAATTTTGGAGATCTTTTTAGATGGGGTTGGGTACCAAAGTGAACCTGAGTACAACCTTCCATCCTCAAACGGATGGTCAGGCAGAGCTTACCATTCAAACATTAGAAGATGTGTTGAGAGTTTGTGTCCTCAACTTTAGGGGAAATTTGGATGATCATCTTCCATTGATCGAATTTACGTACAACAACAACTATCATGCAAGTATCCAAATGGCCCCTTGTGAAGCTTTGTATGGAAGGAGGTGTAGATTACCGATCAGGTGGTTTGAAGTTGGTGAAGCTGGGTTGATTAGACCCGATCTTATCCACCAGTCCATGGAAAAGGTGAAAGTCATTAGAGAAAGGTTGAAGACTATACAAAGTCGCCAAAAGTCTTATACTGATGTGAGGAGAAGGGACTTGGAATTCCAAGTAGATCATTCGGTATACTTGAAAGTGTCACCCATAAAGGGTGTTATGAGGTTCGATAAGAAAGAAAATTTAAGTCCACACTACATTGGCTGCTATCAAATTGTGAGGAGGATCGGGAAGGTCGTTTATGAGCTAGACTTGCCTTCTAAGTTATAAAGGATTCATCCAGTATTCCACGTGTCGATGCTGAAGAAATGTTTAGGTGATCCTGCTTTAGCAATCCCTATTGAGAGCATGGGAGTGAAAGATAGTCTGTCCTATGAGGAAGTTCCAGTCTAGATCCTCGATCGTCAAGTCCGTAAGTTGAGGAACAAAGAGATAGCCTCCGTCAAAGTTCTATAGAGGAACCAGTTTGTTGTAGAAGCTACATGGGAAGCTGAGGAAGCTATGAGGGTCAAATACCCGCACCTATTCATGCGAAATGATGATAAGTTCGAAGGTAATGTCCCTATCCCTAACTTAATGGAACTTCCTATTCTTGAATTGATGTGTTTATTCTATTCTTGATTCTAATGTAAGGGTTATAGATGGTGATGGATATTTAAGAGTCGAGACGTTCGAGTGAGTTTTGAGATGAGTTGTGAGTCTACTCGTGCCCAAATCCTACCTTTAGTCATAATTCGAGGACAAATAATCTCATGGGAGAGATGATGTAACACCCTGCAAAATTATCAAAATGCCCCAATAACGTAATCATGCGCATAACGTGTCTTCCTAAGCTCCGATGGGAAATTCAAGATTGGATTTGTGATCAGTAGGAGAAATCAAGTGGGAGAATGGTCTTGACCCAATTTTAGAGCAACTGGGTCAAAAAATAATTTGCCATAATTTTTCCTGAGATAGTGTTGATGTACGCCAGGGCTGTGGCACACCCTTGGCATGGATCAACACTTGTGAGTTTTGTTTAATTTTCGATGGGAATTGAAAATTTGGAAAAACACGTGTCCACGCCTTTGGTGTGACACAGACGTGTTGTTGAGAAGTGAAAATTTCTCTTTTAATTTTGGGAAGGGTATTTTGGGTATTCCAACCTATTTTAAGTCCCAAAAACAAGCATTAAGGTTATTTTATATCGATTAAAAGTTTTCAAACCTATTTTTCTTAAGTTTCTAAGTGAGAGTTCCTGAGAGAGAAGGCAAGAAACGCTTGGGCATTTCAAGGTTGAAGGCTAAGTTCTTGAAGAAGATTAGCATAACTTTCATCCAGGCATGTAAGACAACCCAAAACATGGGATGTTTTCTCTCATGTGCCCCTTTTATTGTAGGGAGTTAATAGTTGAAGGTGATGGGTTCTGTCTGAATAATTTTCTGAATGTTTTTACTGAAACTATTTTACTTTATTTATATTTTCTTGAAGTAATGATCATCATAACTAAACTACTTTCTTAAATGCTTAATTGAATTATTTATATGATTACATAAACCCTACATGATTACTTTGTTAAAGAGTACAAGAATGAACCTAGGGGTTATTGTTTAGAGCCTTGATCACATGGGTGTACTTGCTTGTTGTGGTCCGGGTCCTGAATTGAATGTGTTGATGGTTGACGTTGATGAAATTTATATCCTCAGAGCCTTAAAGAGGTTGAATGTAATCTTAAAGGAATATTCCTAATTCCTTGACTTGATGATATATGAATGAATAGAGGTTCAAGTCCAAAAGAGACTAAATGATGACAAAGCTTGGAATTGATGTTTATGAGCATATTGAATCTACGGGAGAAGTATCTAATATCGAAATAGGTAAGAGTGAATCCCATTCGCACTCATAACTACATGGACAGTGTAGGTAAGGATTGAACCGTGAGAAAAATGGATTTTTTTAGCTCAAAAAAGGACTTAATGTTATTTCTATTCTGGATCCAAAAATGCACGCTCTCTATCCCTGCAAGGTATCGGGTGGATCTGGCAACGACATTAGTTCGTTGTACCATCACCAGCTTATAGGTGATGGTTGTAGGTCTGAGAAAATCCTATATATGTTTCCTCTTGATAATACTCAGATGTTGATGTGATGGCATGGGTCTTGACGGATGTTAAATGTGATAGTATCTATTCTTTGTTCTGAGATGAATATTTGATGAGCTGATGTTTTCATGTTATATCTTGTTTATTTCGCTTACTTTTAGCCTATTTACATACCATACATTCTATGTCCTGACGCCACTCTGGCACTGCATTGTTTTATGATATAGATTCAGTAGACAGAGAATTTCAGTATGTGAATCATTAAGGTCCAGACTTCTAGTTCTAGAGACTTGGTGAGTCCTCCCTTGCATATGGAAGGTGCCTTTTATTTTTTTTCTTTATGGTGTGGTTCATTTTGAGTTCATGGTAGCCATGGTCTGTCAGGGTACTATCCTAGATTGTTAGCTTTAGAGTTTGAATGGACATAGAGAGATGATGGGTTGATTTTAGGGTTCTTTTCCCCTTTCCTTTTCTAAACTGAGTTTTTTTTTACATTCTATGACATTTGATGGATATTGATGACTAGTTCTATGGCCTATGACCCATGTTTCTTTGACGGAAATGTGATAGGATAGAGTGCCCACCGATGTGAATTGTTATGTCTTCCACTAGTCTTAATGAAAGAATGAATGTAATGAGGCTAGATGGTTCGCTTGGGAACTAGCAATACTCTCTGAGTGCCAGTTACACCTAGGGTATCCTCTCGGGGCGTGACAATTGTAATATGAAAATTTTGATCTTAGGCCAGACTTGGATGAAATCTGAGTGAGGTGAGATCTGGGGTAATCCGATGATGGATTGGGATCCGAATTATGAGTTTGATCTTTCAAGTTAATGCTAAGACAATAAGAAGATTGTATGGCTTTATAGAATCGATTCATCCGAGTAGAACCCCCAGAATTGATCCTGGAGCAAAGGATAGATTTTAGAATGTTATGATTTGAGGTTATGTTGCAAAATGGAGGATTGGAATGCAAATCCTAAGTTCATGATGATGTACAATTCGACACAACCAAATTAATCCCGCTATAGAAGGAATTAATTTCAAGAAAATTTAATTTTTTTAAAAATCTATATCATAAATTTATAAACATAGAAGAATAATGTTAAACTCAACTGATAAACTTATATACAAAATTGAAATGTTTTAAAAAAATATCTTTATGGTATAAAAACGGATATTGAAAGAAATATGGAGAGAGAAAATGTCACAAAATATATTAAAATGATATAAAATAAAAAGGAAAATGCAATGATTTTTCTTTCCAATTTTCACTATATTTTTCTACACTTTCTAGTTTAGGAAATTGGCTATTTATAGCCTTAAAAGGTTACCACCAAGTGCCACCCTCTTGCCAAGTTGCCTTGGAAAGAGGTGACATATGGACCATTAACTAAGTATTCCTTGCCAAGTCATAGATGACACATGGTACATTTTTACGTATTTACAATACACTTGACACATATTTGCAATACTCTCCCTTAATAGTCCATGTAAAAGAAAACTTCTAGATATCCTTAATTTACATTTCTGGCTTTCTCATTAAAAACTTACCAGGAAAACCTAATGGGATAAAATCTTAGTTAAGGAAAAAAGAGTTCAACATGTATTTTACTCCCCCTGTTAAAGACCACGATCTAAGCGCTGGGTCTTCTCATTTCAATCTTGTATACCATCTTCTCAAGAGTTGAGGCTGATAAAGATTTAGTGAACAAATCTGCTAGATTATTACTGGCACATATTTGTTGCATGCAATATCACCATTTTTCTGGAGATCATGTGTGAAGAACAATTTTGATGAAATGTGCTTCGTTTCATCTCTTTTTATGAAGCATCCTTTTAATTGAGCTATGCACGCAACATTATCTTCGAATGTGACAGTGGGTACGTTAACACTCCAGGCCACACCTTTCTTTGATGAACTAGATTATTTTTTAGGATCAAGCGCTTACCATTATGCCAAAAGCTATAGCTGATAACAAATGTGCAACTTTATTTTTTAACCAAGTCCACCATGCAAGCATCATATTTGATCAAGACTACAACCCAGGCTACCCTAGCCCCTCATGGGTCTTGCTATAGGCAGAATATTGGCATTATCTAATAATCCCCCTCCCAACACCTGCCTCATGCAGCATGTTGTTCATGAGAATCCAACCCATGACCTTGGCTCTGATACCACTTGTTAGGATCAAGCGCTTATCATTATGCCAAAAGCTATAGCTCATAGCGAATGTGCAACTTTATTTCTTAACCAAATCTACCACGCAAGTGCTACGTTTGATCATGACTCCGACCCGGGCTACCCCAGCCCCCTCATGGGCCTTGTCATAGGCAGAATATTGGCATTATCCAACATTATTGATCTCAATCATACACATTCCCTACTTTCTTCATGAATTGATATTATCTCAGCATGATTTGAAGAAGTGGCAACAACGGACTGCTTCGTAGATCCCCATAATATAGAAGTTCCTCCATATGTGAATAAATACCCCGTTTGAGATCAAGCTTTATATGGATCTGATAAATGACCTGCAACTACATAACCAATAAGGTCTATACAACCTTTATTAGTATAAAACAAATCCATATCGATAGTTCCTTTTAGGTATCCCAAGATGCTTGACACCGTTGTAATGTCTTCATATAGTAGAAGAACTATATCTTGCTACCAAATTCACAGAAAACGTTTTCAGATCACATTGCATTTGCAAGATACATAATTGCACCAATGACACTTAGATATGGTAATTCAGGACCAAGAAGTTCTTCAGTTTCTTCTAATAGTTCTTTATTCACTTCAAGTGATCGAACAACCATGGGAGTACTTAATGGATGTGCTTTGTCCAAATAATTTTTTTTAAAAATTTTCTCAATGTAGGAAGATTGATAGACAAAGGCCCCATCAGCTAAATGTTCAATTTGCAGACCAAGACAAAGTCTTGTCTTTCCAAGGACTTTCATCTCAAACTCTTTCTTTAGATTTCAATTGCCTTTTGGACCTCTTCAGTGGTTCTAATGAGATTTATGTCATCAACATAAACGGCTAGTATAACATATCCTGATTTTGTTTTCTTAATAGACATAAGGACAAATGATATCATTTATACAACCTTCATTAATCAAGTACTCACTAAGATGATTATACCACATACGTCCTGATTGTTTCAAACCATACAATGATCATTGCAATCTGATTGAGAACATCTTCTGGGATTTAGAATTATATGTATCAGGCATTTTGAATCTTTTTGGAATTCTCATATAAATTTAATTATCAAGTGAGCCATAAAGGTAAGTTGTAACCACATTCACTATATGTATTTCAAGATTTTATGTATAGCTAAATCAATGAGATATCGAAAAGTTATTGCATCCATTACAAGTGAATATATTTCCTTATAATTGATACCGAGCTTTTGAGAGAATCTTTGTGCAACTAGACATGCCTTCTAATTTACAATTTCATTTCTCTCATTTCATTTTCGCAATAAAACCTATTTATAACCAACTAATTTTACACCATCTGGAGTTTGGACTACAGGTCCAAATACTTCACGCTAAGCAAGTGAATTCAATTTTGATTAAATTGTGTCACGACCCAAAAATGGGAATGATGGCACTCGCTTAATCCCACCAAAATGAGTCATCCTTAACCCAAAGTGAAAATAAACATAATGCGTAGAAGTAATTAAATAGAGTAGATAACTAAAAGCTGAAAATTTTCATAAACCTAAATACCACCCAAGGATTGGTTGTCATATGTAGAAGCTATTAGCAATATAGAAAATCAAAGAAATACAAGTCTAAATTGTCCTTCCTCTCGAATAGAACAAGCATAGAAGAAACAAGAACAAGAGAGTCAGCCAGATGACAACAACTAGCTCTCTACGTCTCCTAGGAAGCCTTGGAGGATCAAGGAAAATACTATTCATTGTCCGGACTCATATCTACACAAGTGTAGAAGCAAGAGGTGAGTACCAAATACAATATGGTACCCAGCAAGTCAACTAACAAATAAAGTAAGTCCACTAGAATAAACAAACTCCTATCGTCCCAATCGACCTCCATTACTATATCCTGCACAGAAAGTCAATCCAGTCTAGCTACATATAATGATAAAGATAGTATTTCACAATATCAAATTCCAAAGCAGAAGCTACAACTCACAAGTGATAATACAATCAATTGTAGGAATAACATCATGCTATGTAGAAATATGCAAGGATGAGATGCAATGCTTATGCAATAATCACCGGCAATGACCTCGACATCATATCATCACCGATAATATCTCAACATCACATCATCTCCAGTAAAGACCTCGGCATAATATTATTACTAGCAAAGACCTCGACATCACAATATCATAGTAAAGATTCCAACATCATCATTTCACCGGCAAAGACCTCGGTATCACAATATCACAAGTAAATATTTCAACATCATAATTTCGCCGGCAAAGATCTCGGCATCATATCTTGGCCGGTAAAGACCTCGGCCCCAATTATTATCATATTACTCATATCAATATCCAGAACCAATGCAAATATGCATGACATGGAATGAATGCATATGAGATGAATTCCACAAATAAATCCACTCATAATCACCAACCACAACATTATATCTCAAAAATATAAAATTCTTGTCACTTAACCACATCTTTCAATTCAAGCAACACAACAACTCACATTCATATTTTTAATCACCTCATTTCTTATAATATTAAAATATTTCACATATCACATGTAGGAGAAAGGAAAATTTGAGAATTCTATGAGAATTACAAAGTTTTGAAAAATTCACTTGCCTTTATCGAATCACGATCAATCAAACACTTGTATATTTCCCTTTAGAATAAAGTACGTAGCAACATGATCTAATCAAATAAGACTTCACAATGAAATTTCAAAACTGACGACACGTAAACTACTATATGTCTAGCCTAGACCTAAAAACTCATCTAAATTTTTATAGAATCAAGTCTAGAGTTAAATCTTAATTCCTCCAAATAATATAAGAAAATATACATACATGTATACATCTGAAGACACACTATAAAATAATACGTTCGACTAATGAAGGTCCAATATCACTGGGAAAATGTAAACCGATGGAAGACACATGTATATTATATAAAAAATGGTTTAGAACTATAATAATTATTTCAATTTAAAAATAGGCACTGGCCCTTCAAATAATTTCACCATTATTTTATAAGACTAACTAATATGACATATTTTAATCTAATTAAAGTGACATAAGGTTTAAACTTTTACTTGAAATATGTGTACACTAGCTTAAACTGCAAAAATAGCTATATTTTCACTTAGTCATTGAATATATGACACCAACTTGCACTATGTTGTGTGTGTGTGTGTGTGTATATGTAATATAATATAATTATTATGTAAATATATTGAAAGTATAGGTAGAAGACCTGCACAGTTTCTCTAAGTATGTTGTAGCGTTCTCTGTATTATTTTCTTGACCTGCGCCTCTTCTTTCTGCTTGTGTTTTCAACAATCGGGTCAACAACCCCTTTTTATAGAATCATTTTTTTTAAAAATAATATAATCCCCTAATGGGACATCATTATTACAAGATAAAATAAATAATTATATATGGTGCCAACTTTATATAAATAA